>VSMD01046195.1:0-80399 GCA_008750895.1 Mirza zaza
CAAGGGAGGCTCAGCCATTTTGCCCTGGTTCCTCTGGGAAAAGGTCCCTCCCATTTGCCTAGGGACTCACACCTCTAAGGACAAGTTCTCTTCCCCCTCCTCTGCCTGGGGGAGGGTCTGAGGCTTCTCTGCCTGACCTGCTGAGGGGCTGAGTCAGTGCTTTCCAGGTACTGCGGAGAGAAAGAGAGCATGCAAGATGCCTGTAGTTCCTACAGACCTCTTTTGTTTTGGAATTCAGGAGTTAGGGTAGCCTTTTCAGGCTGCCTTGTGAATATATTTTCCCCAAAGTTCCCAAAGACAGAGAATCTGTCCAGCACCCAACGTCCTCTCTCTCCTGCCAAACACTCACCTTGTATGTCACAGAAAAACAAAGGTCACCCCAAATCCCACTCAGTCTGACACAGTCTCTGATATTTGGGGTGTCACCAAAGCTCAGAAGCCATTTTACCCACCTCCCCTTACAGCTCTTCATGGGGATGAGGCTGAGCTTCCCCGGCGAGGGAGCAAGCGCTCCAACCCCACATGGGGGGCTGGCGACATGGTTTATCATTTGGCTTTTTTAAAATCCAATTTTCTCCTTGGGGTTCATGTCTATTTTGGGAGGATATTAGCTCGGAGCCTCAGCTCAGTCTGAGTTCCTTGTCTAAAGACCCAGCCAAGCATAGAACAGGACATCTGTGGGTACCATCCGTGGGAATGTGCGGGTACAAAAGGCTGGCGCACGGAGACCTTGCGGTCTTTGCTGGCATCACGCCCCCAAGTAAACACAGGGACAAAAGGCAAGAAAGGGAGAAGAGTCCCGAGCCCTTCAGTCCTCTGAGGGACCTCCCGCACCCGCATCCCTCCAGAAAGTAGGAGGTGGGGGGAGCGCGGCGCGAGCTTGTGTGCGCTCAGCCCCAGCTGTGTTGTGCCCAGGTTTCCTGAGAGCTTGAGCTGTCCTAGGATGGGAACTCGAGTCGACCCCCGCCCCGCCATAGCCCTGGGAGGATAAATCAGGGGCACGGCTCTATCTGGCTCAGCTGACCCGGAGACTGGAGAAGTGGCGCATGGCTCCCCAAACGCTGTTCTTATCTTTCACTCCCGGGCCCCCGCCATCCCCCAAGGATGAATAGGGCGCTTCGACGGCTCCATAAGAATCCAGCGCCAGCTCCTGTGTCCAATGGGGCTCGGCGACAGGCAAGGGGCAGCGATTCTCACGACCCTTGTGCGAGCCCTCCCGCCTCCTGCACAGCCAGCGGACGGCAGGGCGCACGTCGGGTCGGAGCGGCGCCCCCGGGTTGCTTCCTGTAGCCCCAGGCGAGGCGAGGCGCGGGGGCTGGAATCTCAGGGTGTCCGCCCCCCACCCCACCCGGCCCGCGTGGCGGCTCGGGGCTCTGGCCCGTCCTGCCGGGCTGTCCCGGGCTCTGCGCCCCGCGCCCGACGCCGGCCGCCCGTTCCTACCTGCGGCCGCGGCTGCGCTGCCCAGGCGGGCGCTGAGCGGGGCGGCTCGGCCGCTGCGGAGCGCTCGGGGCGCGGGGCCGCTCCGGCTCGGGCCGCGCTGCGCTCCCGGCTCCTCCGCTCCTGGGCTCGGCGCAGCTCGCCCGCAACCTCTCCGCGCTCCGCGCTCCGCGCTCTCGGTCTTCCGAGGGCCGGCGGAGGGACGCGCCGAAGGCAGAGGGCGGGGGAGCGCGCTGGAGGGACCGGGGCGGGGCCCGCGCCGCCCGGAGCCCGCCCCGCCGGGGGAGGGCCCTGCCCGCGCCGCCCGGAGCCCGCCCCGCGCTCCCCCGGCCCGCGCTCCCCCGGCCGCCGCGCCCCTCCGCGCTGCTTCCTCGCGGCGGCCCCCCCCCCCGCAGCCTCTCGCCTCCCCTTCCCCCGCTCTCGCCGTCCTCTCCTCCCCTCGCCCTCTCTCCTCTCCCCTTCTCCCCTGCTTCTCTCTCCTTCCCCTTCGCCCCCTCCCTCGCCCAACCCCCTCCTTCTGTGTGGCTTGCGTCCCTCTCCCCCCTCCTCCCCCCTCCTCCCCTCCTCCCCCCTCCTCCCCTCCTCCTCCTCCCCTCCTCCCCTCCTCCTCCTCTCCTGCCTTCTCCTTAGCTCTGATGGCCTCTTCCCCGCCTGCCTAGGTCAGCCTGTCCGCCTGTCCGTCTTGGACTCCGTCTTTCTGTCCTTTCAGCATGGCTTTCCCCCTTGGCTTTGCTCTTTGCAGCCTGTTGGTGTGTCTTTCTGTTTCTCTGTCTCCGTCGCCCTCTTTTCCTCCGGGGGTCACTGTGCGTGGGGTGGGCCCCTGCCTCCTCCTGCTCCTCCCAGGGCAGCTCGCCCTGCCTGGTGCACATGGGAACACAGGTGTGGCCTGGAGTACCAGGTTCTTGGTACCAGGCCGGGGAGTGTGGGGCTGTGGGTCTGGGAAGAACTCCCTGGCCACAGCTAGGGGTGGGTCCTGGAGACACCAGTGGGGCGTGTGCGATGGACAGGTGGGTGAGCAGATGACTGAAGGGAAACAGCCTGGGGAGGCACCCAGGGACGGTGGCAGAACCCCCAGACACCCTCCTTCTTCCAGTTCTTGAGGTCAGAGGGATTCTCCCAGAGAAGTCTTCCTCCCAGCCAATCCCAACCCAGTGCCTGAGGACTCCCCCACTTCCCCTTGCCAAGTCCTGACCTCCCCACCCTCTTTCACAAGGTCTCCTGGGAATGGGGCCACATCTCCCTTTCCCTCTGGGTTCCCCAAGGGACTCATAGAAAGGATTTCTTCTCTCCAGCCCTGACCTCTTCCCCTCCTCTCTCTGTCCCAAGGGATGGCATTTGCTGATTGACTTCCCATCCCCCACCCCATCTCTCCTTTCCCCCTTCATCCATCCTGGGATCCCCCAACACAGTGTTGCCCAAGGTCACCCTGACTTCTCTGCCTCTTTCCCCACAGTCTCACTCATGAGCATGGAATCTTGGTGTCTTTCTTGACCCATTCCTCTCCCACTACTGGTCACCAGGTCATATGTGCAATGGACCTTCATCAGTACTTCAAAGAAATATTTACAGAGCTCCTTCTATGTGTCAGGCACCATCTTAGGTTCTCCAGACAGAGTGATGGACAAGACAGGCTACAGCCCTCAAGATGGTCCCAGTCCCATATGGGAGACAGGCTTTCATCGGACAGCCACACACGCCCAAATGACCGGTGCTGCCAGGAGCACACATGCAGGGGTCCGGTCCAGCCCGGATGGTCCCGGAAGGCTTTGTCTAGGAAGTGCCACTGGAGCTGAGGTCTGAAGGCCGAGTAGGAGCTGTGTGGGTGGAGACGTGGAGCACAGTTTGAGCAGAAATGTAAGGGTAGCAAGAATGAAAGCTGCTTTTGCTTGCCTGACATTCGTTTCAACTTCTTTGGGTGACAGCACCTCCATTTTCACTTGGGTGACTTCCCCTCCTCACCATCATTCCTGTGGTTGGGTGAGATTCTCCCCTTCCAGAGGTGGACGTGTGATCCAGGGTGTAGCCAATCAGAGCACATCAGTGAGGGGACATGTGACATATGCTGGGCCAATGAGAACTCTACCTAGGACTTTTGCTGAAACTATTATCAAATAGAAGCTTGATCTCCACCAAGGCTTTGTAGAGCCGCTGGCAGCCATCTCTGCAGACCCAAGCAGACCTTACCTTACCTGAAAAGGAAGCCAGCATGGAGGAAGGCAGGGCTGAGAGATGGGGAGTGGGCTAAGTCCTCATGAGTATTGTTTGAGTCCCTGGATCCATATTTGAAAGCACTGTCAGTTATTTATATCATTAAGTTCCTTTTTCTTCACTTATGCGAGTTTGAGTTTAGTTTATGTTGCTTAAAACCAAAATGGTTCTCATGAATCCAGTGTGGAGTTGAGAATTAGGAAGCATTGCTTATACAAAGGAATAATAATTATTCCCATCCCCTTTTCTTCCCTCATGTTTCCTGGATAACCCCACTCACCCTCGTCTTTTGTTCCCTGTATTCATGATCAGAAATGAGTTCCCGTCTCTTTTCATCACTTTAAATTTGTTTCTTCTACAAATGAAGGTAAACTCTGGCTCTCAGGTAGTGTCACAACATTGCCTGCACCCACCTCCCTCTGCTACCGTCCAGCATCTGTCTGCCTCTCTCCAGTTATGGGGAGCTCACGTTCTACCAGGGCAATGGTTTTAAACCACAAACTCTTACTGCACAGAGTTCTGAGTGCTGTCTCTGTTGTATGGGCTTTAGGTAAGGGGCCCTGTATTGGGAAGTTGAGGAAGCTGCACACAGGGCCTCCATGCCCTTCCAAAAAGCCTGGGTTAAAGTCTTTCAGAGAACTCACATGCACACCTCGTGAGCTGCAGTTGTGGGCTCTGCAGAACAGGGTTCCTGAAATGTAGGCTGCCAACCACTGGTGGGAGCTAGGATAATTTGCAGTGGAGTGGAGTAACTTAGAGTGAAAAAGCTCTTCCATGTTCAGCTCCTTGTAACATCTGTGTGATTTCTGTCAATGAGCAAGTCTCAGATTGGTGCTAGTTAGTCTTACACACCTTTCCAAAGCACTGCCTAATGCTATATTAACTAAGAGAGGCCTCCATCCTGGTAGACAACTGTATCTAGTTAGAATTGAATGCACTTCTTTGTCCTTGTATTTATTTTAATAGAGACCTATTTCTGGCAAGTAATATTGGTCTTCTAGTTATAGCATGATGTAAAATTTCCTTTTGAGATACATTTATTTAATCTAAAAAAGGAAAATATTTAAGTAAATAAAAATAGACATGGTGCACAGATTTTTGCAAAACTTGTGGCTGGTTTGCAAATGACTAAAGTTTGAGTAGCCTAATTTAGAGAAACATTTTATCCATGTGTTCATTCACTCAAATGTTTATTGAGCACCTGCTGAGTACAAGGCATGGGGGAGGACTAGAAAGAGACAACACAGTCTGTGAGAGATTCCGTTAGCGAGGTCAGGGTCTGAGCATCAAAGCCTTATCAATGGCATTAGGGAATTGGGGCTTGACCTTGAGAGGCACTGGAGAACCATTGAATGATCTTGAACAGAAGAGGAGTAAGGCAGGTTTAAGAAAGCTGAGACTGGCCAGCTATGCAGAATGGATTGAATGGGAGAAGAATAGAGGCCAGGAGGCTATATTGTAAGTGTGAAGTGAGGAGGGCCTGGCACCTAGCCAAATTCCCAGAACATACTAGGCATTCAATAAATGGTTGAAACTATTATAGTTAATATCATTATCATAGTCCTCTCCCTTCCTTAACTTGGGAAAATTCATTGAGTCATAGACTCACAGCCCACCAAACTGGAAATAGTCCTTAGATATTACCTAGTTGAATACTTTTATGGGTAAACTGAGGCCCAGACAGAGGCAGTGACTTGCCTGAGGGCACCTGGCTATCTGGTGGCAAAGCCAGGAAGATGAGGACTGCTAGCTACATTTTGAGCACTACCAATCACTGACACGTGGGGAAACAGAGGTGCAGAGAGGACAAGTCACCATGGAGATACGCAGTAGAAGAGGAGCAGAGCAGGGACCCCAGCTCCAGTGTGGCGAGCTGGGACCTGGGCCAGTAAGCTCCTTAATCCTGTCCCTGGGCTCCCCCAGGTGATGCTCTGGGAAGAGACCTGTTCTGGGCGTCAGGATGACCAGGTTCATCACCAACCTGCTATGTGACCTCTAGCAAGTCCCTTCCCCTTTCTGCACCCAGGTTTCCTCATCTGTAAATTAAAGGCCTTGCACTGTCCTTCTGCAGGTTCAGGTTACCAGGCGGCTGGGCGAAAGGCTTGGGGAAGGCCATGTCGGGCTCTGCTCTCCTACCCCTTGTCCAGGCCTCCTGCTCGGGACCCCATCAGCTGCTCATTGCAGACTTTGTCTCCATGACAACATAGGATTCCTTCCACGTTCTCCAAAATTATAGCAAGACTGAGGAAACTCCCTTCGACCTAAGAAAATATCTCCTGTAGGGAAAGAGGCCCTCCTGTTTTGTTTTCAGAAGGAATGCTATTACCTTAACCACACCCCCCTCCACGCCAGACATTCCTCTATTAGCAAAAGAGTCCCCACATTAATGTGTGTATCCACTTGAAAAAACACAATAAACCTCGAGGGAGATAATAGGACATCAGATCATTTTGTTATCCCATCCCCAAGTCACGCTGGGGCAGAACGCTGACAGCACAGCCTCGTTGTTGAATGTTCAAATATTTGTGCATGTCAACACCACGGTGGGATCAACAATTACACACTGCCACAGGCTGGTGCTTCTACAGAGGCACCCCCTCGAAGGATGGGCCAGGAGCAGCTGTGAAGACTGAGTCTGTGCCCCTCACCTCCGCCTCGAGAAACATTTCTCTATAGCACATAATATTGTGGGTAATGTGCTGGCTTTTGGGCTGGACAGATTTCAGACATGTGACCTCACCTTTCTAGGCCTCAGTTTCCTCATCTATAAAGTGATAGTGGCATCCACCTCTCAGTGTGGCTAGGGAAAGCCAGCTAATGCCCTGGTAGGTGCTAAATGCTCAGCATATGTTTACTGTTCCGCTGCCATTTGTAGGGAATCTCCACGCCCTACCTCCTCAGTTGACAAGATTCTAGTGGAGGGTCAAGGTCAATCTCAAATGCTACCACCACCAAGAAGCTTGCCTGATTTTTGCCCAACTGCATATGATTTCTTCTGCACTGGAATTCCCACACAGATCTTGTTCCTGCCTCTATTTACCTACTTACCACTCTTCCTTTGGTGGGGCAGGGACTGTTGTCCCTCGGAGTCCTGCACACAACTAGGCTCAGTACTTGCTGGCCCTTGCCTCCCCTCCCAGTGTGGGGAGCCTGGGACTTGTGGCCCTTCTTCCATGCTCATTGCCTGCGTCCAGCCACATGAGGCCACTTTCAGTGCCCCTCAAAAGGTTTCCACCTTTAGGCCTTTACGGATACTGTTCCCTCTGCCAGGAACTGTTCCCACATCCTCTCCTGGTGAACTCTTCCTCACTCTGCAGGTTTCAGCTTGGGTCCCACTAGGACATCTCCTGCCCTCCTGGCTTGGTCTTGCCATGTTCCCTCTTCGTACGTTCCCAATCAAAGCAATGCACATCACATACTAGGTTGCTTACTTTGGGTTCACCTTCCTTATTTCCCACTTACTCTACGCCCTGGGAGTTCAGGAATGGGCAAAGAGCCCAATGCATGACACGCAGGAAGCATTCAATAAATACCTACTGAATAGATGAGTGCACAAAGGAAAACCCATGCGGTTATGTTTTGCTGGGGTGTCAGATTCTCGAAGACCTGGGCCTCTGCCCTTTAATAGAAAGGGTGTGAGGAGCAGGGATCAGAGTTCCGAAAGCCCTTATCTTTTTCTTCCCTGGGCACTGCAAGGCTCCTGGGGCTTAAAGCCCTGCCTAGCTGGTGAGGATCTGAATGTTGCGCATCACCTGTCGGCATCTGCCAAGCAAGCTAAACTAGTTCCCAGGTGTGAGCACTGAGGACACTGAGTCTCCTCTGGAAACCCAGGAGGAAGGAGGGGAGTAAGGTGGTGGGGCTGGAGGAAAAACAGGCCTGGAGGGAAGGCACGAAGCAGCAGCTGTTGCTGTGGAAAGAACATGGGCATCAGGTGGGCCGGGAGCTCTGTGCCTTGGGCAAGGCCTGCCTGTAAAATGCCAGATGCCTGTGTAAGTATCTGCGGAGCTTCTCTGGAGTGCTGGAGCCGTTCAGAGAGACCACTTCAATCGCCCTCCAAGTGGCCCCATAAAGTAGGTGGTGAGATTCCCATTTTATAGACCGAACTAAGACTTAGAGGGTGAAACAACTTGTCCAAGGTCGTCACCCCAAGAGGTAACCATATTATGGCTTCTGTCCCCATAAACTACTGTGTTTCCCCGAAAATAAGACAGGGTCTTATCTTTATTTTTCCTCAAGAAGACACTGTAGGGCTTATTTTCAGGGGATGTGTTATTTTCCCCTCAAAGCCTCAGCTTGTAGCACGAATAGGATAGCCGGGACCTGACAGGCGGAGCCGACCTTGTTGGTGAGGCTGCCCACACCTTTCTGGTCACCTCTGGGATAGTAGCTGTCATGATGGGGCAGATGAGAAGGGCTGCTCGTCTTTACCGCTCTGCAATGAAATGCATGGGTTGTGCAGATGTGCTATGTAGCCACGCCCAGCACTAGGGCTTATTTTCGGGGTAGGGCTTCTATTGCTCAAATGCTTAGGAATCCTGTTAAGGCTTATTTTATGGGTAGGTCTTATTTTCGGGGAAACAAGGCAGTTCTGACTGTTCCTGAGCTTCACATAATTAGAGTCAGACTCTCACGTGTCTGGCGTCTTTCGTTCAGCATCACCTCTGTGAGATTCATCTGTGCTGTTGGGCGTGGCCACAGTTCATGCTTTCCCAGGGCTGTACAGCCTTCCACCGTGTGGCTGTGCTGCAGTGTGTCCATCCATTCTCCTGCTGCTGGACGTTTGGGCTGTTTTCTGTTTGAGGCTACTCTACATAAGGCTGCCGAGAATGATTTTATGCATGCCTTTTGGTGCACACACGGATGCATTTCTGGTCAGTGGACTTCCATGCTCATGTATTTGATGATAAAATGCCATGCATTTTTGGGCCAAGATCACTCGCAGAATTGTCTTTCTTCATTGATAAGAATCCAGACCTGGCTGGGCGCCGTGGCTCACGCCTGTCATCCTAGCACTCCGGAGGTCGAGGTGGGAGGATCTCTCAAGGTCAGGAGTTCGAAACCAGCCTGGGCAACAGCGAGACCCCCGTCTCTACTAAAAATAGAAAGAAATTGATTGGTCAACTAAAAATATATAGAAAAAGATTAGCCGGGCATGGTGGCGCATGCCTGTAGTCCCAGCTACCCAGGAGGCTGAGGTAGAAGGATGGCTTGAGCCCAGGAGTTTGAGGTTGCTATGAGCTAGGCTGATGCACTTTAGCCTGGGCAACAGGATGAGAGTCTGTCTCAAAAAAAAAAAAAAAAAAGAATCCAGACCTGCCTCTTTCACCAGGGAGGGCCCCGAGGCCAGGGCAGTGTGAGCAGGGCCTGGCCCCACGCCCACAGTGCCAAAGGGAGGCTCTGCACCAGTGTCTCTGACTCAGAGGGTTCACAGGTGGTTTAATTTCCTCATCTGATAGCTCTGCTCCTCACTCCATCAAAATATTTAGCCATTGATTTTTCTCTTGTTAGTACTGCATTCTATATAATCACGTTATGTAAGTTTTTTAAAAAATGAAAAAATTTTAACACCTGCCCTAGCTGAGGAAGGGATGGCAAAGATGGCAGATGCACTTGTCGCCAGGCCCCTCTGTCTATGGCCTTGGTAGTCAGGGACCTGTGAAGGCCTGAGGGTGATGGTCTAGATCAGGGATCCCTAAACTTTCTTGGTAAAGGACCAGTTAGCAAATATTTAGGCTCTGCAGGCCATGTGGTCTCAGTCACAACTATTCCACTCTGCCGTGTAGTAGGCAAGATAATATACAAGTGAATGAGCATGGCAGTGCTCTAAAAAAGCTTTCATCACAAAAGCATATATGGGCATTTGGCTGACGATTCAGTTTGCTGACTCCTGGTCTAGACTCTCCTCACAGTGTGACCCAGAGACCGGCAGCTGCCTTGGCCTCACTTGGGAACTGACAGTGCAGAATCTCAGCCCCTTCCCGTAACTTGTTAATTAGAATCCAATTTAACAAAAACCCAGGAAACTCTGCACACTGTAAAGTTTCAGAAGCACGGGCCTATGGCAGAATTTCCCTAGTGTCAGGTGCCTAACGCTGGGCCAGTGCACCCACAAACATGGAAAGTGACTTCCTCTTCGATTTGCTCCAATCCTTCTGTTCCCATCAAAAAAGAAAAAGTCTCGGCTTGGTGCAATTGTGTAGTTAGCACCTCTCCGGTACTTGCTATCTGCTTTTTCCATAAAGACAGAGCAAGCCTGGCATCCACCCTGAAGCTGAGTCTGGCTGGAATTTGATAGCATTGTTCTTTGTTGTTTTTATTGTATTTATTTTAGCAGTTTCTGTTTTGGCAAGGGACACTGGCTTTCCATTTGCAGTGGTGGAATGTTTCCTTTTAAATGAATTTATTGTAGTTTAAAAGTGGGGGTTGATTTAAAGAAAGACATCAAGCCAGCGGCAATCTGAGTACTGTGCAGAACTGGCAAAATCCCCAAAGCGGCATGAATGTTGGAAAAAATTTTCAATGTGCTGTTCGAATCAGCGAAACTTAGGAAACATGGGGTAGGGTGGCACAGAGGGTGGAGTCAGGGGCTCACCTGGACCCCAGTTGTCGCTCTGAACATGTGACCCTGGGCAGGTCATTTGCCCTCTGTGACTTTCTGTTTCCTTGGCTGGGTCCCCCATGATCCCTGGCTCTTTCACAGGGCCTCTGGGGAGAGTGGCTCGTGAGTGGCGGGTGAGGGGACTCACGGAGCTCTATCTTTGATTCAACCAGAGCAGTTGCACTTTTGTAAGCTGGACTTCTACTAACAATTTTGTCTGGTACAATTCTTGTGCGGCTAAAAGTCAAAGCTTGAAGTCACAGGCCTGAGGATCTCAAAGGGTGTCCAGCTCATTGGATTCAGCTCGTAATCGGGCTCTGTTCCACATTCCTTTCATTGCGGGAGGCGGAATCTCAGCTCAGACCATCTGAAACTCCAGTGGAGTTTATTGTCTTGCACAACCAAAATGCTGAGGGTACGTAAGGGACTGTCTTGTCGGCACGGCCGGATGCTTAGCCATTCTCCCTCTCTCCCCCGCCCCCATTTCTCAGCTCCGCTTTGCTCAGAGCTGGTTTCCTTCTCCCCGAGTGCACAGTTGTCAGCAGTTCCCGCAAACGTCCTTATCCATTCAGCAGGAAAGACCCTTCCATTCCCAGGACATTCCCAAGGTCAGCTCTCCTCGGAACAACTTGGCCCACAGGCCATTCCTGAGCTGGCTGCTGGTCAGAGGTAGTTGGCTCTTGCTGGCCAAGCCTGAGTCTGCGCCCGTCTGCACGGAACCCGGGCTGGAATCCACCCACCCGAGCCGCGTGCAGGCTCTGCGCTCGGCCCTTCACGTGCGTGAGCTCGCCGCACCCACGCACGGCCGCGCGGAGGCCCCGCCCTGCCCCGTCACACAGAGCAGAAGCTCCGTGAAGTGCAGCCCTTGCCCTCGGCCGCCCGGGCAGGGTTCAAACCCACACACTGTTAGCCATGATCTTGACCACGATGCTATCCTGTGTCCTGTTTGGACTAAATTTGGAGAAGTAATCCCTCAACCCCACACCCAAATCGAGGGGTTGTAACCAGATCAGAGAAATGGCTGCTGGACAGGCAAAACCTGTGTATGGCCAAATAACACCTGAAAGAGTTTGAACTTAATCTAGGAGCCCTGGAAAAAGGATGCGATTATATCTGCGTCTTAGAAAGTTCCTTTTAGAAAACATGTTGCTGGTGGTGAAAGTATCTGTGGGAGTGTGTCTGGATCTTGGTGTCAGAGAGCGTCTTTGTTTGGGGTCCCTGGAAGCATTCCAGAGTCGAGGACTTGGGTGCAATGATTTGGGAGGTGCAAGGACCACGGTGGGGAAGTAGGCTGTGAGATGGGAAGGGGAGGCACTGGTACAGGGTACAGGACCGAGACAGCTGCCAGGGTGGGCGACTGGAGTTTCATCCCATGGGAGAACGCCTCCAAAGGAGCGCCCGGGGCAGGGAGCCGGGTTTTGACACCGACAGCTGCCAGTCCTGGGCTGAGCATTGCTCCTGAGGTGTTAGCGTCCTGTCTTCTAGACTAGCAAGCGCCTGGGTAGGCAGCCTTCTGGGGCTGTGGAAAAGCCCCCAGGCACAGGGACAGTGGTGGGAGGTGGGCCAGAGCAGAGGGAAGGCAAGGTCCTGGCTCTGAGTGACACGCAGGTCTCCTCCCGTGGGGAAGGGCTGGCATGGGAAGGTAGCTGGTGCCTCGTAGGGCTGTACCCTGAGACTCAGCCCTACTCGTTTTCTGGGATCTCTGCCTTCTAAGAGTCGTGGGCAGCAGAATGCAGGGGTGAGAGTTTAGCCTTGGAGTCGGAGGTCTCCAGTTTGTTTTGGGACTTTCTAGCCGGGCCTCTTTCTTTGCTATACGGACATGGCCGTGACTACTCAGGAGAGGCGCAGCGAGGCAGAGGGAGCTCATGGCTCTCAAGACCTGGCATGGGGTGGAGGCGCCAGGGGCCTGCAGTGCCCGTGCGGGAGCGGGGGTGGGCGAGGGTCAAGTGCAACGATCTAAAGGAACTCTGTCTTAAATGCACTCATTTACGAGGAGTAAATACCTGCAATGCTTGTGTAATTAATGTTTTTAAAGAGCGAAAATGCCATGTTTGCGGCCAGCTCCGCCTAGACACGGCTGCCCCCTTACCTGGGCAGCTCCGGGGCTGCTTTCCTGGCAGCGGACCCCTGCAGCCTCACACTCGATGGCAAGCCCTCAGTCTTTGGAACACACATCTGAGTTTCTCTTAAGAGAACAGAGAGGGAATATGTGACTCTCATTCTTTTGTGACAAGCCAACTGGCCATGATGATTTCTAAGTCCGGTGGTTCGAACCCAATTCCCAGGAGGTCAGATGCGAAGTCCCTTTCTCCAGCGGTGGGGAGAAGGTCGTTGCTTCCAGGGAAGCGAGTGTGGTACAGCCGGCGCCATTTGCAGAACCACGCTCTGTCTCCAGACTCGGGAAGGTGATGTACCAGCCCTCGTGAGCGGACAGGAGAGGACACAGGCTGGGGGAGGGTGGGAGGGGCTGTTTATGCTGACCCCGTGGCTACTTGCTTTTTGCTGTGAAAAGCCCCAGGATCCGGAGGGTGCAGTGGAGGTTGGCACAGGCTTCTGCTGTGGCTTCTGCTCATAGCTGCGATTCTGAGAGGCGCGGCTGCCTGAGGAGCCATGCGCCCCATCTGCACGCATGTGTTAGGGAGGAGGCACAGGAGAGACGAGCCATGTTGGTGTGCTGGTGCTCCCAGAGGAACAGCACCTATCTGAAAACAAAGCCAAAACACAGGAGAGTGCAGTCAATTTCACAAGAGAGTGAAATTCAGTTGCAATGAGTCTAAGGGTATCGTCTGAACTCCTGGATCCCGCCTGCTGACGTCTCCTTGGGGCTTTTCCCTTATGTGACCCAGTAAGTTCCCTCTGGCGCGATGGTGTTTACCTTAAGCAAGTTAGCATTGGGATTTTGTTGCTCACAACCCAAAATGTCCTGCCTGAGGGTTACCTAGAACAGGGGTGAGCAATCTACAGCCATAGGCAGAATGCTGCTGACCGCCTGTCTGTAGCAGACCCAGTCTTACTGACACAGCCAGGCGCACTTGCACGCGCAGTGTCTGTGGCTATGTCTGCACTATAAGGCAGACTTGAGTAGTGGTGACAAAGACCACACACGGTCCCCAAGCCTAAATATTTGCGGTACAGCCTTTTACAAAAAAAGAGAAGAGTTGATCGCTGACCTAGATCTATCTCTCTTACTTTATTAGGGTGGAAACTGGAGTGCAGAGAAGGGCTGGCCGGAAGTTGGGACGGAGCCAGGATTAGAGCCCGGGTTTTGTGACTCCAGCCTAGAGCCCTTTGTGCTGTCTCCCCATGTCCCTCAGACACTGCCCCCACATGTCCATGGGCCTCTGAGTGTGTCTGATCACTGGCAGTTGAATCCCTCTTCTAGGTCTAGACAAAATTCTTCTCCGTACCCTCCTTGTGAAGCTCCTGGGAGATGCAGGAGCCGGGGAAATTGAAATCCAAAAATAACCGAGCCTCATGTCCCGGCCGTCCAGCCTGCGTCCCCTAGGGGCCTGCTAACTGGAGCTGGAGCTGGGCCTGACACAGAGGACAACCGTCCTGTTTGGGACCCTATCTAAACCCCAGAGATGCTGTCCTGGCCATGGGGCCTGGGACCACAGGAACACCCAGTCCTAAAAGATTTTCCATCCTGTGAGCCTTGTGCATTTCATGGGAGCTCAGAGGTGATTGGAGTCTTCAGGAGTCAGGCTTGCAGAGCTCAGAGACACAGGACTGGGCATTCAGGGAAGACTCTCTGGAGGAGGTGTCCTGAAGTATTCAAAGATGAAATAAAAACGTTCATGAAACCCTTTGCTCCCCGCTGAAGCTCTGTCGCCCCAGCTGTCTACCTCCGGCCTCTCGGTGTTGCCCGCCATGCACCAAACCTGTTCCGCCCTGCCAGCCACGCCTCCTCTCAGAGCTTCACGTGGCCGTCCTCCATCCTTCAGGACGCTCTGCACGCTTGTCATCAGCCTTCCCCCATGGCCTTTCTGCTGCCAGCCTGAGCCACCCCATCCTCCCTCCTCGGCCATCATCTCCTGTGGCTGGCCCCAGCCTGGGGCAGGGCGCGGATCGGTGACCTCGTGTTAGGTGACTAACCAGGGGAGGGCAGTGAACAGAGAGCTGCCGCTCAGCTGCAGAGGTGCGGCACCTCGTGGAGTGGGGACTGTCCCATGCTCGGGGGCAGGGGCTGTGGGAGCATGGAGTCGGATCCCTGAGCTGGAACTGGTGGGCAGGAGCACAGGAAAGTGGAAAGGAGGAGGGAGGGCTTGGGGTCAAGGGAACAGTATGTGCAAAGGATCAGAGGAGAAGGGCAGCAGGTGTGAGGTGCAGAAGCAGGAGGGAAGGGGGCGTGCAGGGACAGGCTAGAGAGGCTGGCAGGGCCTTGTGTGGCACGCACAAGCCTGAACTTCATCCTGGGTTGACAGGGACAGGACAGATCATCCACGGGCTCGAGGGCTCCTTTCAAGGACATGTCAGAAGCAGAAGTCAAGGCCCAGGGAGGCGCCTGTGTGGCAGAGTGTCCCTCAGCGGGACAGGAGCGGGGCGTCGCCAGAGAAGAAGACAGGTGACCTGGACCCCTGCTCCGCCTCCCCTGGCATCCACAGGCAGAGCTGCTGTCCTGCCACGGCCCCAGCCCAGGCCCAGCACCTCCAGGTTACTTGTCCCGAGGGCTTCCTGGAGGAAGTGACCTGAGCAGCTCGGACCCACTAAAAAGGGCTGAATCAGGAGGACTTAGCGCACACCCGGTTTTGCTATAAGTGGGTGGCACAAGTTTGGGCATATCTCTGTGCCTCAGTGTCCTCCTCTGTCAAATGGGGAGAGCCGTAGCGCCTGTCTCTCGGGTTCTGTGACGGTCCATGCGATGTGCGCTGAGTGCTAAGCACGGAGCCTGGCGCAAGGCCAGCCTCTCGCCCCAATTGTTAGGGCCGCTCGCTGGGGCTGGAGGCCCTTTTAGGGAAGGAGGAGGCCGACTGGGAGGAGGAAAAGGCCGCTGGAGGTTTGGGGCAGTCCAAGGCATTTGGGAGACCCCCAAATCCCTCTGGAAGCGTCCTATCCTTGGAGATGGCTCAGGCCTGGCCTGTCTCCCACTGCGCTCCCATCCCTCAGGGCAGCTCTGAGTGGGTCAGTCCTGAGGTTGGGGGGAACCCCATCTTCAGAGTGGGTAACTGAGGACAGGACGCGTCCCTTCCCGCCTGCTCTGTTCTCTCGCGGCCACGGTGCGCAGACCAGGTAGACACAGCCACCGGTGGAAGGTGACAGATGGCCACAACTGAGGGGTGAATGAGCCTGCCAACTCATCCGCTGGGAAACTGAGCGTCTCACCTCCCATCTGCGAGAGCCTCTTCCCCGGAAGGGAGGTCTGTTTGGGTGCGAGTGTGGGGGACGCTCAGTGTGCAGACGGACCTGGCGCCGCGACGGGGGTGAGCGCGCGCCCTGCACGGAGCACACGCTCCCCGCCACGCCCTCACACACACTGGCGCCCGCCACGCGTCCACGGGCTCTTGCACGTGGCCACCAGCCTGCGCGCCCACCCAGCGGACGAGGCCCAGCAGCTGCGCCCGCACGCCTGCTCCCTCCCGTGAACGCACGCAAGCGCCCGTGCGCTTTCCCCGCGGAGCCCCGGTGCGGCTGTGTCCTCCCTCACAGGCGTGTCCTGGCTCCTCCTCCCCGTCCTGTTGCAGTCCTCCGCCTAGGTGCCTGTGGCCTTGGGGCGGGTGGAGGGGCTGGCTGTGGCTTCTGGAGAGCCAGCTCAGGCTCCTCCACGCTCTCCTCCCCGCCGCAGTGACCGGCGCGCTCTGGGCAGAGGCCACTCCGGGTCCCAGGCGCAGCTGGCAGCGAGCAGAGCCACAGGCGACCTGCAAAGCAACTGGCAGCTGCTGAGGAACAACTGCCTGCTGCTGTGGGCCGCTGGGATCCGGGCCGTTGTCACTGGCGCAACTCAGCCTCCGCTGACGGGAACGCGCCGTGCCCTCCTGCCGCCTCGCACCCGCTCGGGCGCTCTTCCCGCACGCCGCGCTCGCACACGCACACGCCGCCCTGCACACACGTCCCCACACGCCTGCACCCTCCGACTGTGGGCCTCCAGCCTCCCCCAGGACGGGGCGCGGGCCGTGTCCCCGGCGGAGCAGCCGGGCGCCTCAGAGGACGCAGACCTCGCCTCGCTGACGGCCATCCGAGGACAGGAGCGCCTCCTGGGAGTCCAGAGCCGGGACTCCGGGCTTCGCCCGCGCGCGCCTCTGCTCTGCCCCTGCGGTTGGCGGGACGCTCGGGCCAGAGAGGCGCGGCCGGGCCAGCAACAGCCGCTCCGGGGCTGGCGCGCAGGCTGCTGTGGCGTCCGCGCCGTCCTCGCGGCCCACGCAGGTCTGCACCGAGCCCTCACTGGGCGCCTGCCGGGCTCCGCCCGCCACCACGCTGGGCGTGGGAGGGCCACGCGCCACGGCCCCACAGACGCCTGCCCGACCGCGGCAGGAGGGCGCGTGTGAGCCTGGGGTGGAGGGACGTGGAGGTTCGGGGAGTGTGGCCACATCGGGGGAGTTCAGGAAGACTAACTCCTGGCAGGGCTCCTAGAGCTGGGCCTCCAGCTGCTGGCGAGAGTGTGGCCTTGGAGCCAGCAAGACCCGGGTTCAAGTCTCAACTCCTTACTTTCTGGCTATGAGACCTTGGGTAAAGGACTTAACTTGACTGGGCCTCAGTTTCCTCATCTGTACAATGGGAATAATCACTGTTATAATCATCACTGGGTGCTTGTGAGGCTGAAATGAGAAGCTGCTAGAGTGGCCCCGGGCAAGGCCAGTCTGGGCCTCTTTACTTGAAGGCCCACTCTGATGCTCCTTTCTCCAGGAAGCCTTCCTTAATCTCTTCTTCCTCCAGACTCACAGAGTATTTGTACTTGGTTAGCACACATGTTCACATTCTGGCACAAATTACAGTTCACTCATTCATGAATTCATTCTACATTTTACTGTGCGGGACCCTGGCCAGGGGTCTGGAGCGTGGGGTTGAATAAGATGAGATTGCTGCCCTCCCACAAATGGCCCCTGTTGACTGAGGACTGTGGTCATGCTCTGCCCAGCTTTTTGTCCTTCCTTCAACCCAGCACAGTGACCGGCACACGGGGCCGGGACATGGAGGAGCAGAGTGAGAAGGGTTCAGGCCTGGGGTTAAATCAGAGCTCCGCTACATTCTTGCTGAGCGACCTTGGGCAAGCCCCTGCCCCTCCCTAAGCCTCAGTTTCTCCATCTGCAAAGTGGCAGGGGTTGAAGCCAATCACCTCTAAGTGCCGCTGGGCTCTGTCACCCAAGAGCTGCCAAGAATGAGTCTGTCCTCGCTGCAGGCCCAGAGCCCGACCCTCTGTCGTTCCTGCAGGCCCTGAGGGCGCCCTGCCAAGGGACGGTTCCTGCCGAGCTCTCGGAGGCCGCCCTTTATTCAAAGTGGCTTCATTAGCATCTACAGCCATGGAGTCTGAGTATTATAATGGGCCATTGAGTCAGGGCCAGTTTTCCTCTGTGTGTTTTTGACGAATTAATCACTGTTGACAGCTACGAAAGCTAACCCTGTGCTTATCTGAAGCTAGCCGGCGGTGGCCATGGGCTGTGCCACCCAGGGCCCAGGCTGGCAGAGACACCACAGCACCCACTGCCCCCGTCTGTGTGTCCAGCCTGGGCCCTTGGTCTCCTTCATCAGGAATCGGCCCCTCTGTCCTTGCCACCTGTCACTTTTCTCTGGTCCCCATTCCACTCCCGTCACATGCCAAATCATGCAGCCTCCGCAGGGAGAAGGGTAGTCTCTTCCCGACTCCTGTCCTCCAACTGAAGGAAGCCAGGCTCTCCTGTCCCTTGAGTAATGCTGTACGGAACATGATATGCCCTCAGCAGCTGATTTCCACCTAGGAAGAGACCTGTTTTGTTTGGATGAATACTTTTATACTTTTGGGGGGAGATTGAGATCTCTAATGGGAATTCTGGACTAATTACCACTCGAGGCATGCAAATTGAGGACAGAGCGGAATTGCTCCAGCAGCCAGGGGTAGTTTTAGAGACTGTGTGGAGAGGAGAGGAAAGAAGATGCAGGGGCCCACTCTGCCTTCTCTTTCTACTTGGCCTCCTGGCAGGTCCAGGGCTGCACTATGACCTTTCAGATCCCAGGGTTTTTGCTCAGCTTCTTCTCTCCATCTAGAATGCCCAGGCCTCTCTTCTTGGTTTGAGAAAACTTCAAATTATGCTTTAAAACCCAGCCCCAATGCCTACGCTACCCTCTCCAATCAGCCCTGTCTGGGTTTCCACTCAACTGAAACGATTGCCACCAAGACAGTGCAGCCTTGTTCTGGAGCCATGGGTGCACGCTTCTGCCTTCCCGGGAGCCTGGCTGAGGGCTCCTGGGCAGAAGCCTCGCCTTGTTCACTGCTGTGGCCCCAGGGCCAGGCCCAGAGTGTGCCGCAGAGGTGTGCTCCGGGCATGGCGGGGAGCAAATGGAATTAGGCAGATGCTTGCAGAAGATCGAAGGAGATCCTTTGTGAATAGTTGAAAACTCTCAGCCTGGTTTCTGGTTTTGTGTGGCCCCTGGTAGTCCCATGAGAGCAGGGCTGGTGTGTGGGCCTTCTCCGGGTCCCTAGCATGCGGCAACTGTGGGTGTGGTAAGCAGAGACAGCAGGGCACTTGGAGCTGAGCGAGGCCAGGTGGCTGACCCAGAGGGGAGCTCTGGGCCAAAGACAGGAAGAGTGCTGGCTTCTCCCTGTGTCCTGCGGTCTCCAGGCCCTGCCACTCTCCCAGGCCTGGAGCTCGGGCTCCAGCATGCTCGGCCTGCCTAGTCCCGACCCGCCCAAGGAACTGAGGACAGAATGTTCCCCCGCACTGTTGAGTGCAGGCAGGATCGGCATTAGAACACAGAGCCCCAGCCCCGTCTCCTCCCTCTCTGTGTCTTTGGGAAACTGTGAAATGGCCTGTTGATAGGACACCTTGGGGGCTATTGTATGGGTCACACGACCTGGTAGCGAGATAACTAGAACAGAAACCTCTGTGTGTGTCTCACCGCAGCTCGTGTTCACACAAGGATCTTCCAGTCCTTTTCTTCTTTTCCCTTTCCTTCTCTCCTTCATTTGGCTCTCCTTTCAGTTCCTTCTCTTCCTCGCTCAAAACTTCCCAATTTACAATTCATAGGGGTGGGGGAGAGAGCAGTGGAAGGAGCGAAAGCTCTGCGGGCACGTCAGGCATCTGCCAGCCACGTTTTTGCCAGCACCGCAGGTGTGCCTCGTGGGCAGCTGCGTGTCCCCGCCCCTCATCACAGGGACGCCTCTGTGGGTGTCGTCATTCCAGCAAACGCGCCGTTTCTTCTGTGGGGCGTGTGTTCTGGCCGACCTGGCGGCCCAGGGGCTGGAGGATGAGACAGGCTCCTGGGACTGAGGCGCTCTGAGAGACAGCACTTGTCGCAAGGCTTCTGATCGTCTTCCCGGGAGGCTGGCTTTCATGTCTGTGATCACAGCCACTCCCTGGGGCCGTGCTGGTAGGTGGGAGCGGGTTGGGAGTGCGGGCGCTGGGGCAGCTGCAGACGCAGCAGAGACAGGGCTCCCCGCCAGCCCAGCTGCTGTCTGCGGCGAATTCCAAACTCTGCGTGGGCTCCCCTGCTTCTTCTTAAACTCTTACCTCCTGCCTCTCCATGAAGTAAGCGGTCAAGGCTCATCTGTGATAAGGTACAAGGGCACGCATCGACTCATTCCTTCACTCACTCACTCATTCATTCATTCACTCATTACTTTATTCTCTTCTCAACCCAGTAGCCAGAGTGATTCTGTTAAATGTGAGTCAGAACAGGGACTTACTCAGAGTGAAACTGAAGTCCCTGCCGTGGCCTGCAGCGCCCGCATGACCCCTTGGCTTCTGGAGCCTGAGACGCCCACCCCTGCTCTCGGCCACGCTGGCCTGCCGGCTGTCCTGTTCCTGGCACTCGGGGCAGACTCCTCCTGCTTCAGGGCTTGTACCTGCTGTTCCATCTGCCTGGAGCCTGTTCCCTCAAATAGCCACCCGGGTCCCTCCTGCCCTCACCTCCTTCAGGTCTGGGCTTACATGCTGCCACCTGTGTGGTGACCCTGTTTGATTCTGCACCTGCCCTGCCCCGTGTGCCCAGCCCCTGGCCTCCTCCCCAGCATGTGCCCGACACGGTTTACGGAGATATTTGGTTTAGTGTCTGTCTCATTCCCCTAGAATTTAAGCTACCTCGGGGCAGGAATTTTCATTAATTTTTTCACTTATGAGTGAGCGGTGAGACCTTGGGAGAGTTATGTAATCGCCATGCCTCAGTTTCCTCATCTGTGAAGTGCAGGTGGAGTTCTCACGCCCTCCCAGTGGGCGTGAGGCCCGTCAGGGACGGAGCTCTGCACGGGCGTCCGCAGCGCAGACCCGGGGGCGCGGGCGAGAGCGGCACTCGAGTCAGGGCCTGTCCGTGGTCAGAGAAGGTAACGGCACGTTTCGAACGGCCTGGTGTGGCAGCTCTCCCTGCCGGGCCCTGCACCCCGCCACCACGGCTCCTGTGTGGCCGTGCAGGGCTGACCTTGGCCGACGCGGACAGGTTGGAGGATGAATACTCAGCCTCCTGCCCTCCGTGGGGCCCCAAGGCCTGCTCCTCACGGGGGACGTTGAGCCCCAGCCACCGCGGTGGGAGGGAGCCCTCTCTGGAGTGGAGGAAGTTTGTCTACCTCCTCTTCCCCACCGTCCCCACGCCCTGCCGCACTTTCTACTGAACTAACGCCAGCCTCTCCAGGCCTCTTTCCGGGAGACCCAGCCTGGGACACTGTCCACACACAGCGTCCACCATGCCCTCCCTCCCAGCCCAGCCAGACCTCCCTGTGGTGTCACTAGACGTGCCCGTGGAGTGTGCCTGCAAATTCTCCCGGGCCATGTGGGAGAGGAAGAGAAGGAAAGTAGTGGGGAGTTTTCTTCCCCAGCTAGAATCGTCATGGGCCAGAGGAGTGTTTATTTGGCTGAATCTAAAGGCCGCTGGGAGGAAAATGCTTTGTTTAGGGGTGGGGTGGGGTGGGGTGGGGCGGGGGGTTCTTCCATGGCATCTTTGGGCCATACATGGTTGGGGGGCGACTTTGTTTGAAATAGATTGAGCCTAAAATACAGGAAGAGTTCTGCTGGCTCTTGTACTTGTTTATGGACTCACGTGTTCATGCATGCATTCATTCATCATACTTTTATGTGCCAGGATGTGAGGGTGCAGTAGGGAACAAGACAGGCGTGGCTCTGGGACAAAAGGCCACCCCAAGGGCTGCAGTAGTTCCAGGATTTCGGAGTCCACTGAAAGTGGAGTCTCTTAGGCTGGGTGCTGGGTAAGAGGGCTGAGTCTGCCCTTTGAGTGTCCTCACACTGCTCTGGGCTGGGGCTGCAGCAACTGCCGTTTGCACCCTTGGCTGGTGAGGTTGGCTAGAGGGGACCCAAGTCCTGGATTCTGCCTTGTGATGTGGCTTTTGCATTTCCCAGAGGAGGGCCAAGGCTGCAGACCCCAACCCCATAGCTGAGTGGCTGGACCTCCTTAGAGGGAGGGCATGGGGAGGGAGGGCAGAGAGAGGGTGGTTCCCAAGGTGAGCGTCAGAGAGCAGCCTAGAGCCCACAGGTTGGAAACAAGAGGTCTTTAGCAACAATTTAGGGTCCAAGCTTCTGGTTGTCTGCATTCCATCAAATGAACCCTTTTTATTGGTGTGTGTGTCAGCAGGGGTGTGCTAGTGCAGGATACTGGTTCAGAACCTTTGGCCTTTGGAGCAGGATACCTGTTTGTGATAGCGAACCTTTGCTCAGCGCTCACTGTGCTCCAGGGACTGCGCCAAGTGCTATGTGTGGGGCTTTACTTAACCACTTGGGTACGAGCATCGACTGCAGTCGACAGCCACAGATGGACGCGCACAGCGACTTTAGCCGACAGCCGTGATATGACTTTTCTAATTTTTCATTTATCAAAATAAAATTGTGAACATTTAAAAATAACATAATGAAAACATATATGTATATGTTACCTGTTCTGATTTACATTACAAGTAAAGCTGCCTGTAAAGTCAAACAAGCTTTCAGTGCTTTCAAGCTTTCCTTGTCACACAAGAGCAAAACGGAGTCGCCGTCAATGCACAGCACAGACTGCCGTGCGGCTGTGAGGGCCGGCTGTGGGCGAGGTGTCGCGGCCGGTGGGCGCCGTACGGAAGTGGTTAACGAAAGGGTGAGGATGCGTCCAAGGCCAGCAACCATGGGCCCAAGTGAGCCAACGAAAGGAGATGTTACTGGAACGCGGCTGAGGCCGTAGCTCTAGGAGAGGGCTGCACGACCGCCATGTCACCCACAGAGGAGTGTGGCCAGCCTGTCCTGACCCTCAGGGAGGGATCCGGGGAAACACCTCCACTGGGGGAGGGGTAGCATGCCCTTGGACTTGAGCACGCACTCTCCTCCTGCCCTCCCTCCCCCTGTCAGGGCCTCACTGGCTGACCCCAACCCTACCCGTTAGAGGACAGTAGGCGTAGCCGCTGTGAGTCAGTCAGCGTCCTAAGCCGTAGAGCGGGATATAGAGGAATCACGTGCAGATGGGAAGAGGAAACAGAGCACATCTGCTAGGGGAGGTTTATTACTGTTCCCATGCAGGACTGGCCACGTGAATTGCAGGGCCCAGTGCAACGTGAAAGTGCCAGCTCTTTGTTTATAAATGACTAAGAATGTCAAGACGGCGACCGAAGATCACTAAACCAGGTCACATGTGCATGCAGCCAACCCATTCCCATGTTCCTGATGAGGAAACTGAGGAACAGACAGGCAAGGCATCTTATCCCAGCCAGTTTTTCCTGGGTCTCAAGTCCTGGCTCTCCCCTCTTCTAGCTGTGGAGCCTTAGACAAGTCGCTTTACTGCTGTGTCGGGGCGCCAGACAGACACGTGCCTGCCCTGGAGGTGTTGCTGATGAGGAGGCCAGGGCTGGGACGCAGCACTGGGCAGGACCACGCCACTGGAAGCGGTCCCAGGTGTGATACTCTGCACTTGCTCTGGGAAGAGCCTGCTTCCACATGCGGGAAGCCTTGCCAGAGGTCCGTGTGGTGAGGACTGAAGCCGCCAGCCATAAGGGGTACAGTCTGGCAGCTGGGACGTGAGGGAGCTTGGGAGGCACCCTTCAGCCTCAGCTGAGCCTTCACACGATTACAGCCCTGTGTGACTTTTTAGCTGAATCTCACGTGAGTCCCGGAGCCAGAACCGCCCGGCTAAGCCACTTCCAGATCTCACACTCTCAGAAACTATTAGATAATAAGTGTTGCGTGTTTTACACTACTAAACGTGGGGGTCATTTGTTACACAATAGGTAAGCAATACATTTCCTAACTTCACTACCTGTATTGCCTGGAGTTCCCTCCCAAGCTATGGACAACTCCGTTCCTGTTTCAGGAGCAGTTTCCGGGGGACCCGCACTCTGACACTCGCCCAAGAGCCCGCCTGGGGAGCGGAGAGCCCAGAGCACAGGGAGTGGTGCACAAGAGCCCAGCTCAGCCGCTCCCGGCTCCAGCCTGCCCGCGCCCGGTCACAGGGACTAGGTCGGCCCCCGCGTGTCCTCAGGACTCAGCGCAGCGCCTTCCACGTGCTGGGTGCCCTGTGCATGTCGCCTCCCCTACTCCTGCCCTTTGCTCCGGATGCTTGGCTTCATGGAGCGTAGCCCTGTCACAGGTTGAGGCTTAAGGAAAATGAACTCTGGATTGAGGATTCCTGCATTCAAATCCTGGCTCCGGAACTTACTCTCAGGGTGATGTGAAACAAGTTATTTAACCATTTTCTGTCTCAGTTTCTTCCTCTGTGAAATAGAGTTACTGATGGTGCCTAGCTTGCCGTCTTACAAGGAGGACTGAATGTGTGTGTGTGGAGCCCGGTAAACCCCTGGCACACAGAAAGTCCCGGTAAGGGCCACTCTATGATGGTCATTTCATGCCCCTTCCCAGGCCCCCTGAGCACACCCATCCGAAAGGCGCACATTTCGGCCAGTCCTCGTCTGCCACGATTGGGAGATGGCTTTGAGAGACAAGGCTTTTCAATCCCCAGGCCCCAGGCCTCTTTACCAGACGTGCATAACTCAGACCCCTGTCTCCCCTTGACAGCCAGGGAGCAAACCTCTCTGGGGGAGGGAAGGGAATAAGGGGCTGGAAGGTGCGAGTAAGCTCTGCGAACTTTAATTTTAAAAATAATTTTTTTTGGGGCCAAGAACAAATCCTGGCTGCCTTCCCAGCAGGTGCTCAGTAAATACACATCAAAGGAATGGATTGGAGAAATGTCAAGGTGAACATGGCTATCTTGAAAACAGGGGTGCATTTTACATGAAATAACATCTCGGGGTACACAGACAATAACATCCAAATACTCATGTTTCCTCCCCTCTTCTCCCCATCCTCTGAACTGGTGACCTCAACCTACTGGCTGGGGCTGAAAACTCCACCAGAGACCCCGAAGGCACCATAATTCATATTCATCTCCCACATTGGGTTAGAAATATTGCCCCATTTATTCTCTGATTATGCTAATTAACTAGTTTTTTTTTTAAGGAGACAATTATTACCTTCAGTTTGACAGTTTCTAACTCCATTAGCAGTCGCACCTGCCAGCATCATGGTGCTGATTAGTTGCCTTGAATTGCCCAGAGAAAGACAATTATCGTCACCTTGCACCCCCAGCCTCTCTTACCACGGAGGTATAGGAGGCGAGGGGCACAGGGCTCTGTGACCGCCACAGTGGGCTGCAGTCTAGGGAGGCGAGGCCAGAGCCGGCGGGGTTCCCGGCTCTGACTGTGGTTTAGGCAAAGGGAACTGATGTTGAAGCAGGAAGCCGCTGGAGGGTAGTCCTGGCAGCTGGGCTGCTGCTGTCCAGATCTGAGGAGCTGTGGGACAGGAGGAGAGCAATTTCGGGGCAGTTCTCGCTGCTCCTCTGGGCCCCACGTAGACAGGCTGGGGTGAAGCCCGGCGCCAAGTGGATGGGCTCCCCGCTCTCCATGGTCCTGAAACGCTCTGCCCCAGGGCCCATGGCTGCTCCCAACACTTGGCTCGTGGCCTCTGGAAACCTGTTACCCACTAATCCCACAGTGCGTAGCATTTCTTTGTTGTTGTTTTCAATTAAAAAAAATCTTTTGATAAACATTTTTGTCTTTTTTATACTGTCACCGAATAGGTAGACCTGTGACTTATTAATAATTCACGGGAGGGATTTCATATACCTTTGACAGTTCCATAATGCTTCTGACAGTTACACACTTTATTTTTGTCTCTGACAGGCTGGGAGGGGGTCCGGGTGCCCTCAGCTGCCTCCCCCAGTGTTCTGCTTATGAGTGGCATGTGCACTGGGGCAGGGCGAGGATGAGGCCCCAGGAAGGCTGCCTCCACCGTGGGAGCCGAGCGCAAGGGGCTGGTCAGGGCCACTGGTAGGGATGGGGGGAAGGTGAGAGTCTGGGCCCCTAGTCTCTGGCTCCCATCTGATGGCATCTTAGTTATAATCCCAATCCTCACTACAGCCACTCTCTCTGCACCAGGTGCTGGGCTGAGAGCACTTTGCATGCAGTTTTCTCCTGACACCCAGTAGAATCCTGAGAAGAAGGAATCATTGGCCCCATTGTACAAATGAGGATACTGAGACTCAGACATCAAGGCTTCTGAGTGGTGGATCCAGGATTTGAACTTCAGAGTCTATATGAGCCCCTCGACCCCACACTCCACTTCCCCATCTGTAAAGTGGGCTAAAAACCCTACCCCACAGTTGTTGTGGGACAAGAGGAGATGGCATCTGTAAACACTTGGTGCCAGTAACTGAGCTCCTTTCTTCCCTCCCTCATCCTTAATCCACCCATCTGAGAGCATCTCTGCCTCCCCCTGGGATTGAGTAGTCAGGCCTGCAGAGTGGCAAGTGACCTGCAGGCCTCCCACTCAGGCCAAAGGCACCTCGAGTCCCCTCTGCCTACTCATAGCTGTGGCTGGTTTGTATGAGAGCCCAAAGCCATGCCAAGCCACAGTCTGAAAGTGGAGCAGAACGTGTGCACGTGTGGACATGGGCTCACACATCCAGGCATGGGTGGGCTTAGGACTTGAACACGCAAACATAGGCATGGGCACATGTGAACCTGCACGTGGACAGACACTTGCTCCCAGGCCCCTGCGCCGTCACACGCTGCTCTGGGGGACAGAAGCCAGAGGGTGGGAAGAGACCACAAAGGACGGGGCAGGGCCTTGGGCTGACGCTGGGGGAAGGAGGCCTGGCGTGCAGGGAGGGCGAGGTCACTCAGGAAGCACCCAGCCTCCGCCAGTGCCTGCGCCATCCATGCCACAGGCCACAGTCAGTAAGATCCAATGCACTCATGGAGGAAACGAAGGAACCAAGACCCTGAGGGGACACTGGGCGGAGCAGGGTCACACTGTGTATGTGGCAGAGCCAGGGCTGGAACCCAGGCTCCTAAGCCAGGCTCAGGTTCCTGGGACAGCAGAACTTCAGGCGAGGGCTTGCCTGGGGGAGTGTGTGTGGGAGGTGAGGCCCGGGAGCTGGGAGAGTGCGACAAAGAGAGAAACCAACCTAAGGGTGTGTGGGCCAGGGTGCCGCTGTGGCGACAGGGACTCGCATCTGCCAGGGACTTCTGAGGCGGTACAGAAGGCCCCCAGAATTGCCCATCAGGTCTGGTCCCCCACTTGTGGACGGTTGCCTGGGACAAGGAGGAACTCCCTATACTTCTGAACTGCATGTGCGTGAGGTGCCAGTGAGCCCGTGGGCACCCCGCATCTGGGCAAAGACTCCAGCATGTCCTTGAGTGAGACCCCTCAGTGCAGAGCAAGAGCCTCCTTACACAGCGGCTGGGGCCAGACAGCTCAGGTGCATCCAGCACCAAAACACACCTGCTGCCGCCTGCTTCCTCAGGCAGCTGCTCGGCAAGTCGACGGCCTGCGCACCCTGCCCGCCGCGGGCTGCCTGCTCTGAGCAGTGCCGCGGCAGTCCCCTTACGCAAGGGGGGTTCCGAGTGGACCCCTGAAACTGCAGGGAGAACCGAACCCCATATATGCTATATTCTTCCTACACATGCGTGCCGGGATAGAGCTTAGTTTATAAATTAGGCACAGGAAGAGATTAACAGCAGTAAGATAGAACAATTATAACAATATACTGTAATAGAAGTCATGTGACTGTCTCTCGCTCTCTCGTTGTATGTAACATTCTCAGACCACAGCTGACTGTAGCTAACTGAAGCCACTACAAGTGAAGCCTTGGATGAGGACAGCTGCGTTGGACAACACTGGCCAAGCCTTTGCTCTGTGCCACGCCCTGCTCTGGTCACCTTACATATATGAACTCATTTTTATTTATTTATTTTTTAAAATTTTTTTAACAAAAAATATTTTAAATTTCTTTTTCTTTCCTTTTCGTGACATCACAACCCAGTCATATGAACTCATTTAAACTCTTGTTCTTGTCCCATTTTATAGATGAGGAAACTGAGACTCATGAGTAAGTGGTGATGATTGGGTGCAAACCTGGCTCCAGAGCCTGAGGCTCTACCATGATACCCCAAATTCCAAGTTACCCCTGCCCACAGGAGGAGTTCTGGGATATTCTTACCTCAGCAGCACATGGCCAGCAGCTTGTGCAGGTCGCTTCCTGGGGATGGCTTTTGGGAAGGGTGTGTCCCCAACACTTGTGGGGGCAGTGGGGCTTCCTTGGCCTTCACAGCCTAGACGCATCTCTTCTAACTCCTGCAGCCTCCCCTGGGACTGCTCTCTGCAGACCCCTCCTGGCTCTTTCCCTCTGCCTCTGCTGCCCGCCAGGCTCGGGGCCCACCTCCTGTGGCTGCTGGGAGACCCTCGTACCCTGGTGATATGGGCACAAGAGCCCTTGAGAAACGGCCACCCAGCTCCAGTGGCTGCCACGGCTTGACTGCCAGCAGCTGTGGCGGGAGGGTTGCTGGGTCATGGGTAGCAGGAAGCTCACCAAGCCACAAGTGCCACTGAGGGCTTCTGAATGCCTGCTCCCAGGAGCTCGAGGCCTGCTCCCCTCAGTCTACTTGGGCTGCACCTGGGGCTTATCAAGCAGGCAGGTGTGGCGTGGAGTACCGGGACCCTGGCCTCCCTGTCCAGCTGGGTGGCTCAGGGCCCCTCACACCCTTCCAGTTCCCCACGTGGGGCCTGGAGTGAGGGGGGTGGGAACCGTGCCTGGGGCCGGACACCCGTGCACCCGTGTGGGCGAGCCTGCACCCACGAGTCTCCCTCCCCGCCGGAGCCTAGAGCCCGCATGCAGCCAGTGCTCCATAGGCGCGTGTGGCTGGAGTCACACGTCACTCCTGCTTATCAGTGTTCGCGGCTACCGCTGGCTGAGCGAGGCTCTGTCACAAACATGGATACATGCAATCTTCACCATCAGCCTGGGAGGCGAGTGTCTCCATTTCACAGCCGAGGACGCAGCGGTGCAGTGGCTGTCCCAAATCACACGGCCAGGTGGGGCAGAGCCTGGATTCCAGCCCACGTCTGGCCAGCACCTCAGCCTGGCTTCTTAGCCTCTGCTACGCTAGGGCGAGCTTCGAACATACTGTTCCCGGATGGGGCATTCCTTGAGCAAGCCCCAGGCAAAGATCTGCATAGATGCCATCTCATTTAACTGTTGCAACAGCCCATTTTGTGGATGAGGAAACAGGCTCGGAAGAAACCCAGCCAACCGCTCAAGACTGCACAGCTTGGACGTGAGGAAGCCGGTTCAGAGCCCGCACCTGGCTGCCCTACCACGTGGCCTCCCCATCCGCCATGAGCCCCACTCCAAATAAAGTCAGGACAGGTGGGTGACAGACCCTTCTGGAACAGCATCAGGAGCCAGAAGGCCTTGCCTGCAGCCCCACGGTCTGTGCTGGGGCTGCTCACACCTCCTCCTCCTTGCACTGGCCAGGGTAGAGGATGGGGCCAAGGCGGAGCTGGAGGGATGCAGACTAGCAGCACCATGGCCGGCGGGGCTGTGGGCAGAAGGACTGGAGCTGGGCTCGTGCCCAGGCCAGTGCCGAGCACGCAGGCTTGCTTTGTCTCTAACCCTGTCCGTTGGACTGGGCCGGGGGCTCGTCCCCACACGGGGCAGGGGGCAGACATGAGTGGTCTTCCCCTCTGGACGTTTGCCTCTGCGGGGTAAGGCACTGCCTGGCACCCTCAGCCACAGCCCGCAGCATGCCCCTCGGAGCAGGATAAGGGTCTCCAGCAGCCCTGGAGTTGTCTGGGAGCCACTGAGCGCCGGCGTCTGTGAGAAGCACACACCAAAGACGGCCGTGAGAGCACGCACCCCAAGACGGCCGTGAGAGCACGCACCCCAAGAGGGCCGTGAGAGCACGCACCCCAAGACGGCCGTGAGAGCAGCCACCCCAAGACGGCCGTGAGAGCAGCCACCCCAAGACGGCCGTGAGAGCAGACACCCCAAGAGGGCCGTGAGAACAGGCACCCCACGACGGCCGTGAGAGCACGCACCCCAAGACGGCCGTGAGAGCACGCACCCCAAGACGGCCGTGAGAGCACGCACCCCAAGACGGCCGTGAGAGCACGCACCCCAAGAGGGCCGTGAGAGCAGGCACCCCAAGAGGGCCGTGAGAGCACGCACCCCAAGACGGCCGTGAGAGCAGTCACCCCAAGACGGCCGTGAGAGCAGGCACCCCAAGAGGGCCGTGAGAGCAGGCACCCCACGACGGCCGTGAGAGCAGGCACCCCAAGACGGCCGTGAGAGCAGGCACCCCAAGACGGCCGTGAGAGCACCTGCCGCTGGGCAAGGCTCATGACGGGCCGGGGCCGCGGCGCGCCTTGGGGAGATTCCTGGCTGTGGATGGAGAGGCCAGAGCTGCATTCGGTTCCCTAAAGATGAGGAGAGGGGCGCTCAGAGAGGTTCAGTGGCCTGCCTGGGGTCACACAGGGAGTCTGCTGGGATTCCAGCCCGGGCCCCAGCTCTTCCCTGCATCTTACGAGGCTGGCTCGGCCAGAGCAGTGGTTCCCGGGCACGAGGAAGTTGTTGAACACACAAGATCCCCTGGGAGACCCTGAACTGGCGAGGCGGGACGGCCCTGGAAGCCTGGGTGTTTCCGGAGTTTCTGGTGGGACTGGGAGCCCCATTTTGTGCAGGAAACCAATTGAACGTAGAATTCAGGGTGGGCGTCCTAGTAACTAGGACCAAGTGTCTGTCATCTGTCCTTGCCTGGGCTACATTCCCAGGATTGGGAGACCAGGAAACAGTGGCAGATGTCCGGGAACCGGAGGGTTGGTCTGGGCGCCAGGCCTTCCGTGAGCGCTGCAGGCTCGTACCGGTGGGCCCGAGGCTCGGACAGAGCCGCCGGCCGCGTGGGGGCCCGAGGGCAGGCCAGGGCAGCAAGGGGTGCGTTTTGCAGCGTTGCTTTGAACACACGAGGGCCCCGTCTGGCGCAGGACTCAGGCCTGGGGCTGGGAGGGGAGGCCGTGGCACCGTGCCAGCCTTCCCAGGCATGGAGCCGCCTGGCGAGGTGACGGGCCTGGCACACCGAGGGAACGGCCAGGTCGCCCAAGTCAGAGGAGGACTCATCCTTGATCCTGTTCTCCGCTAGGTGCCCCCGGTCCGAACTCGGTCACCTCTCCCCTCTGTCACCCCACCAGCACCCAGGCTCCCTTCTGGCTTCAGGCACACCTGCATGTCTGGCTCAGGGATTTGCACTTGCTGTTCCTTTCTCCTAGCATGCTGTTCCCTCCCTGATGCCTGGCTGGCTCTTTCTCCGAGTGTCTCCTTCACAGTGGCCTCTGGCACCACCCTGTCGGGAGCCTTAGGGTCCCAGGCCCTGGGTCCCTTCAGAGCACACGTCACGGTCATTTGATGTGTTTGCTGGTGGGTTTCTTTCTTCTCTTGCTTGTTAGTACGTGGACCCCATGAGGCAGGAAACACACAGGCGCCTGGCAGGGCAGCTGGCTCAGGACAGGCGTTCAGTAGGATTTCAGTGAGTGAGCTCTGTGCCTCTCAGTGCTTCACTTCTGCCCTGGGCTCACTGACACTTCTGGATCCTTTGGCAACGGAAGACAAAAAGGGACCGATATGTCACAGTGAAAAGATGACTTTAACAAAATATGGAGAAATCTGGCAAACGGTGGTTTTGGCAAGAGTCCCCAAATCCATCAAAGCACACAAAGGCTGTGATGAAGTCCTTCCTGCAAATAGGAACAGTGAAAACTCATGCAGCCAGAGTGGCTGGGCACAGGGGGCCGTCAGAGGCCAGGGTGGGGGACCTTTGCTCCCCGGTGAGGCCTGGGGCCCCTCCTTGCATATCAGATAAGCCTGCCAGGACGGGGCCACAGGGAGCTGACTGCTGGCACCTGCTACCCTCCCCTCAGCTGCCAGCGTCCACAGGCCCCTATACTACCCCTGTCCCTCCTAGAGACCTGGCTGCTACCGCCCAACAGTGGAACCACCTGTGTTCCTTGCCTGGATTGGGAATGATTACATTTGAGACAAGATGATCAAGAGACAATGGAAATATTTCAGGGGGAGAAAAAAACGAAACAGCTCTGCAGGGAAAATCTGTGTGTGTGTGTGTGTGTACATGCACGCACATGTGTGTGGTGTGACTGTACGTCTGTACGTGCATGTGTGTAGTGTTGTGTGCATGTGTGTGCATGTTTGTGTGCATGTATGTGCACACACAAGCACGTCTCCCTGGAACTTTCTCATTGCAAATCTCGCCTTCCTGTTGAGATCTGCAGAGGAAGCTCCCTCCACGCCATCCTCCTCTGAACAGCCTCCAGCGCTCACCTCCCGGCCCCCTGGCAGACAGCGCCCGGCGTGTCCTTCTTGACCCAGGCAGAGGGCCTGTCCCCAGCAGAGGTTGGCCCCAAGTGCAGACCCACTGGGGAGGGGAGACTTCCCCTCCCCTCACCCGCCTCAGCTGCTTCTGATCCAGCTGCAGCCGCAGGGGCAGGTCTTGGGGTCTGTAAACCGCCCCCACAGACACTCGGATGGCAGGGCCGGGGAGGCGCTTCCAGCTTCCTTACTTGACAGATGGGGATACTGATGCCGGGGAGGGAGGGGCTGCCCAGGGCAGCAGAGTCAGCCAGGGGCCTGCCTGGGGCCCGCTTGAGTGCAGGAGCTACCACACAGCCCTGCTTCGGGGGAGCAAGGAAGAACACAGTCCAGCAGGCATGGAGCAGTGCTCACCAATTCGCTCATTCTCATGCCTTCATTCATGCGTTCACTCAGCAATGCTGAGTACCAGCCACGTGCACTTCCTAAAAGCACCTACTGTGTGCTCTGGGTGAACACAGTCATCTAAGTGAAGACTCACCTTTAGGGAGCCCTGTCTGCTGGGGAGACTGGGTGAGCCCTACATGGGGGCTGGGACCTCCCATGGTGAGGGCAGCCAGGGAGGGGAGCTGGCAGGGCCCTGGCAGGTAAAGGAGGAGGGCTGCTGGTGCCGAGTGTGCCCTGCAAGGGGTGAGAGGAGCTGAGACAGGCAGGTCCAGGGCAGGTCCCTGTGTTGTGGGGGTGAACGAGCTCACTTAAGGGACATGTGTGTGTGTGTGTGTGTGTGTGTGTGTGTGTGTGTGTGTAGAGGAGACTCGCTGAGCCGTCCCCTAGGGTCCTTGGCAGGAGCAGAACAGGGTGGGGGTGGTTCAGAGCCAGGCGAATGGAGAGGAAGAGGAGTTGAGGGGCAGAGAAGGCTGCGGCCGAAAGCCTCTGCACAGCTGGTGAGGCACTCTGGCAGACCACGCGGTTGCCAGGCCACCACCCTCTCCAGCCAGGTTCCTGCCCAGCCCTCCGCCTGCTGATCCAAGGGCCAAGAGCTCCAGTTCCAGCCCCTCCTCTCTGCCACTCACAGGTGAAACCCGCTTTGGGCAGACACCTGCCCCAGGAATGCAGCCCCAGCAAAGTGTGAACTGAGGACATGTGACCTGGGGGAGGGGACAACTGGGTCTGAGCCTCCCTGCCATCAAGCCCTGAGGAGAGAGACAGGAAAAGGAGGAAGATGTCAAAAGTCCCTCCCTCGAGTGCCACTCTGTGCCTGGCACCCAGGGAGCGCTTGCACCCACTTCCCTACTGAATTTTCCCAGGGAAATCTTGCTCCCCTCAGACCTACTCTACACGTGCAGAGCCTGAGGTCCAGAGAGGGGCAGGGCTTGCCCACAGCCACACAGCAGGACAGCGTGGAGCTAGCTAAGACCTGAGGTCACCTGATGCCCAAGCCCCACACGCACTTCATTCCACCACATCTCTCTGGGCCTCAGTTTCTCCATCTACAAAATGAGAGGGTGGAAGCAGATGAGAAACAGTAAACAGACTGTGCTGCATGCCAGTGCTGGTCCATTGCTGGGGCTGCTGACCACTGCGTGGAGAATGCTGAGGCCAGGCTGGACTCGGTGGAAGGAGAATGGTCATTGCTTAGTATGTCTGTTCTGGGCTCAGGAGTTGAAGGTGTTAGCAAACATGCAAATAGCAGACTTTTTAAGGGTCCTGCCAGCTCTGACATTTGGTACTAGGATGTGTCAACCCACATCTCTAGTGACCTTGGGCAGGTCCCTGCTCACCTTGGAAGCTCCTTGTGCTTGACCTGGGGGCAGCTGCCAGGCCTCTGTGAAGGACAGAGCCAGCTGCTTCGGCCTCTACCTGCTCCACCGCTGCTGGGGCCCTCAGCCACGAGCAGCTGCTGCCTAGCAACAGGGGTGGGGGGTATGGTCCACAGGATCCTGGGCGGTGGGCAGACATCCCAGCCCTCTCCCACACCCCACACCCACACACAGGCCTTGGGGGCCTGTGCCAAGCCCGTGAGGGCTTCCAGGCCAGGTGCAGGAGGGAGGCAGGTGCCAAGGCTGCACAGCTGCGGGAGCCAGCGTGGCTCTTGCTGGAGGTACCCAGAGAGCCGGGCGTGCGGCCTCACCTTCCTGAGCATCGGCTGCTTCGTGTACACTGCAGCGGGTCCCAGCCCTGGTCGGGAGGGCCACGAAGACAACAGGTGTGAAGGCCTCAGGAGTCTCAACCCGGGAGTCCCCATCTCCAGTTGGAAATGCAGAGTGGCTCAGATGTCCACCTCACAGCCCGGATGTGAAGCGTGGGACCAAGGCCAGTCCTTGATTGCCCATTAGAGTTACTGAGCACCCGTGAGTCCCACCTGGTGCTAAGCGCTTTGCATACATTAGCTCCTTGAATTTTCACAACAACCCTGGGAGGCAGGAACTAGCTTTATCCTCATTATACAGATGTGGAGACTGAGGCCCTGAGAGGGCAGATGACTTGCCCAGGGTCACACAGCTAGGGAGTGGCAGAGCCAGGATTTGAAACTAGGTTCGTGTGCCTCCAGAGCCTGTGCTCTGCTACCTCCCCTGACAAGGCTTCCCTGGGTGCCCGCTTCGTTCTGTAGCCTCCTCCCTGCCCGCCAGGCTGCTCCGCTCTGCTGCAGGACGCCGCAACAGGAGTGCGAGGGCTTTTCTCTCTCCTCTTCCTCAGGAAGGTGACATTGGAGCCCTGTCACCAAACAGTGATGCTGGGGCATCGAAACATGGGGAGAGCATCAGGCGGGGAGCTAAACTGGCTGAGGGAGCACACCAGGAGGGCTGCACAAAGAGGGGAGGAGGGAGAGGGAGAGGAAGGAAGGAGCAAAGACCTTGAAGGCCCGAGGGCAGGAGAGGGGAAGGGGGAAGGATGGGAGGTGCGGGAAGGGCTCCCAGAGGAGCGTGGGGTGGATCTGAACACTGCCCAGAAGCCCTGGGGATGGCAGGGCCAGCCAACCCACAGGCAGAGCAAGGGAGGTTGTTTCACTTCCCGATTCTGTCCAGGACCCCGGCCGGGCGGACAATGGAATGAGAATTCTAGTCTCTGAGCCGGAGCTCTGGAGCCCGCTGCTGCCCAGGATTCTGGGGGCCAAGGCCAGGTCTCCATTGCCCCTGGTCCCCACGGCCCAGGAGACTAGAGGACCACAGGCTCTCCTAGGTGGGGAGAAGGATCCAGGGTTCAGACCTAAAGCAGACAGCCCCTTTATGACTTCTTTCCAGGTGGATACACAGAATCTTCCGGCATTCCTCTCTACACAGGAAGCTCACTACCACTAGGGCAGCCCAGTTCCTCCCAGGATAGTTCCAGGAAGTGCGGTCTGAGCTCTCTCGAACAAATGGGTAGGCTTTCACTAGAAACAGGGAGAGAAGGTGCTCTATCTGGGAAGCAGCAGCAGTGCAAAAGCCCTCTGGTAGACAGGTACACAGTGGGTTGAAATCTGAAATCTGAGAGAAGACTAGGGGGGCTGCAAGGGGGAGTTGGTGGTGTAAAATGAGACTGCAGAGGGGCCGGGCCTGGTCCCCCAAAGCCTTATAGACCACAGGGCAAGGCTTAATCTTTATCCTTGGAGCAATGGGGAGCCATTAATAGTTCAAGGGGGAGGGAGGCTGGTGTTGAGATTTGCATGTCATGATCCTTCCATCTGTTGTATAGAAAATCAAGGGAGGCCAGAGTGGCAGCAGGGAGTCCAGGGAGGAGGCTGCTGCTGTGGCCCAGGCATGGGGTGATGGGGGTCTGGGGGACAGGGATGCCAGTGGGGGTACAGAGAGGCCCATGTGAGAGTGCACAGGGAAGTCTTGCAGATGGTTGCATCTGGGGGTTGAGGGAGTCTGGGGCAGCGTTGAGTGATGTCTGGGCTTCTGGCTTGGGGGACAAGATGGCAAGTTGGGGTGGGGGGCTTTCCCCGAAGAGAACCACTGACGCTCTGGTGCTCACTGTCACCTGGGGAGTGCCTTAAAATACTGATCCCTGGGCCCATCTCAGGCCTATTGATTCCAGATGGCTGAGGATGGAGTCCAGAATCCACATTATTATTATTATTATTATTCTTTTTAGAGATATGGTCTTATTCTGTCACCCAGGCTGGAGTGCAATGGTGCAATCACAGCTCATTGCAGCCTTGAACTCCTGGACTCAAGGGATCCTCCCACTTCAGCCTCCCAAGTAGGTGGGACTGTAGGTGTGTGCCACCACACCCAGCTAATTATTTAATTTTTTTGTAGAGACAGGGTCTTGCTATGTTGCCCAGGCTGGTTTTGAACTCCTGGCCTCAAGTGATCCTCCTGCCTCGGCCTCCCAAAGCACTGGGATAATAGGTGTGGGCCACCGTGCCCGGCCCAGAATCTGCAGTTTAAAAATGTGCTTCCAGGTTATTCCAAGAATCAGTCCAGCCACTGGGGCAGTGGCCTAGCATCTGGGAGACATTGATTGATCCCCATTTTACAGAGGAAGAAGCAGGGCCCCGAGAGGGAAAAGGACGTTTCCAGGATCATACAAGACAAGCACAGTAAAAATAACCAGCCTTAGACGCGCGGCTCACTGTTGCCCTTGTGGCTGCTCCGCGGTCTGGGCCGGAGCCCTCGCAGGCCGTGGGATGCTGAGAGAACCACCAGCTTCCGGCTCTCACTGGCTGCGGGTCAAATCCTGCTGTCCCCATTCCCTCCTCGGGAGGTGCAGGGCAAGCCGCGTCACCTCTGCTAGTCCGGGCCTCACCTGCACAATGGGCGCACAATGCGCAGGGAGAGCCCGCGCTGGGGAGGAAGCTCGGACTGTCGGCGCCCAGTCCCGCCCGCAAGGGCAGCCTCAGGCACACCAGAGTGGTCTCTGCGTTTGCGCGCATGTGTGTGCGGGCGTGCGTGTGACGGGTGTCTGAAGAGCCACTTCCCAGGCCACTGACCCGTCAGTGTCCAACAGCCCACCATGCGAGCCACGGTTCCCTGGGTACGGTTTTGTTCTGCAGGGTCCTGAGCTCGGCAGGATTTGCAGAGGAGGAGGGAGAGGCTGGAGAGGGGCGATGACCGGCTCCAAGTCCCACAAGGAGGTAGAGGCAGAAGGAGGGCCCCAGCCCAGGTGTGCTGCGCCACGTGCCTGGTCACCTGGCCTGGTGGCCCTGAAAGGCAGCAGGGGTTGTGGCGGGGGAGCAGGAACGCGTGCGCCCGCCCGCAGGGCCTGGGGAGGGGGCTGGGCAAAGCGCCTGCCGCAATCAAGTCGCAATCAGCGCTAATCAGCGTGTTCTAGAAATAGACCCGACTGGATGGGGGAAGCGAGCAGCCGCCTGGGTTTGTATAGCGGCAATCAGAGGGAGGCAATTTTAGATCTGCGGGAACAACAGCTCTTTGTCCGTGCGCCCAGGGACTCTGCGGAGCGGAGCGGAGCGCCGCTAGCCCGCTGAGGCTTGGAGATAAAAACGCCCATCAGGTCTCCAGCTGCCCTGGTCCAGGAAGGGGGGCGTCAGAGCAAGGAGTCCAGCTGCCTCCAGGGTGAAGTCCAAACTCCCTAGCACCTTGGCTGCGTACCTACTGTGTGCTGGGCATGTGGAGGGACAGCTGCTTCTGTTGGGAGAGTCGGGCTCCATTTCACAGGGGAGAGGGTGCAGGCTCCGAGAGGCAGGGGCGTGTCTGAGGTCACCTGGCTGGTAATTGGCGGAGCTGAAGGGAATCCAGTCTGTCTGGCTCCAAAGCTTGTCTGTTCCTTTTGTCGGGGACCATCAGGCCCTAGGAGACATCGTCTTAGAATAACAGACGCCAACATCCACTTGTCCTAGGTTGACATAAGCCAACACCCTAATGGAACGCCATGGACTTGCAGAAATCTTGAGGCCTGGAGATTCTTGGTCCCAGTTTGCAGATGAGGCAAAGGGAGGCTCAGAGAGATGGAGGGACTTGCTCAAGGCCACCCGGACGGTGTGAGGGGCAGAGCCAGGACAAAGACCCACGTCTTTGAGATGCCAGAGCCCACACTTGAGATTACTGAGGCCTGAGCTGCTTCCCCGGCCGGGCCTCTGCCCTGGAAGCTTTCCCTGCTGGCCATGGGGCCGCCCTCCCTGCCCCGGCCATCGTGGAGCTGGCCCTGGAGGTGGGGTTTAGTGACCAGCGTCGCTGCCCCATCTATTGGTACCTGCACCCCAATTTCCTCGCGGGGTGGTCGCTCTCAGACAGAAGCGACACTTGGCAGCGGGCAGAGGCTCTCTCACTTGGCCAGCAGGCCCCAAACCTCAGTCACCCTCGGCTCCTCTCCCTCCAGCCGCCAGGAGATCCTGCTGGGCCACCTTCAGGCACGCCAAGAGCCGGCCCAGGTCTCCACCTCCCTCTCTGGCACAGCCACCGCCCCCCAGCAGCTTCCGCCCGACCTCTGCTCCCACCAAAGACCCCCCCCCCAAGCCCTAAGAGCCTTCTCACAGCAGGAATCAGAGCCTGCCACTTCTCTTGCTGTCCGCTAGCACTGTCCTGTGTTCACTTGCATCAGCCACCCTGGCCTCTCAGCCGCTGTGTGCGCTGCAGGCCAGCGCACCCCAGGGCCTTTGCCCATGCTGCTCCCAGGCCTGCATGCTCCTCCCGGCACAGCCACGGGCTCCCTCCCTCGCCTTCCCAGCGAGGCCTTCCCTGACCAGCTGTTTAAAACCCACCCCCACACTCCCTGACCCTCCCCATTCCTCTTCTCCATTTTATTTTTGACCAGAGTACTTCTCATCTCCTGCCACACTGTACATTCCTACTTTCTAACATGTTTGTGGTCTTGTGTCCTCTGGCTGGAGTCCAAGCTTCAGGAGGCAGGGTCACCGTGGGTGCTCCGCCAACACCTGTCACAGGCCGAGCTGGGAAGGAGCGGGCTGGGTGGGGGCTGGTTGGAGGAGATGAATTCATCAGCTGGGCAAACGGAGTTTGAGACGCTAAATGGACATTCAAAGGAGAGATCCGGAAGGCAGTGAGAATGCAAGTCCATGCCTCAGTTTCTTCATCTGTAAACGGGGCTGATAGTCCCAGCCCCCTCAGCGGCGGGGGTGGAGCTGATGAGTTAAAGGAGGCGGCAGTACAAGCACACAGCCCCCCGCCGGCTCTTCTCCTCCACAGCTGAGCCGCCTCCCCGAGACTCACGACTAGCTCGAAGCCACCCGACCGCCTGCGCGAGTGTGGGGCAGGAGGGTCCTGCTTCTGTGGCTTCTCCCTACGCTCCCCAGGGGCGCTGGCCCCCAGGGTGGAAGGCTGTCCGGCGGCACGGCCCCTCGCCCCACCCGCCCGGCCATCCCTCCAGCCGAAGGACCGGTTTCCCCATGGCCAGCAGGGAAAGCTTCCAGGGCAGAGGCCCGGCCTGGGAAGCAGCTCAGGCCTCAGTGATCTCAAGTGTGGGCTCTGGCATCTCAAAGACGTGGGTCTTTGTCCTGGCTCTGCCCCTTACACCGTCCAGGTGACCTTGAGCAAGTCCCTCCATCTCTCTGAGCCTCCCTTTGCCTCATCTGCAAACTGGGACCAAGAATCTCTAGGCCTCAAGATTTCTGCAAGATTTCCGCCGGTTTCTTTCCCTCGGCGCCTTCGTGGGAAACCAGCCTCTGGACAGCACGAAGGGGACTGTTTAAACTAGCTTTACTGATCTTGTGTCTTTTGGAATATAAAAGCAATAGACGTTCTTTGTTTTAAAAAAGTTGGATGGTATAGGAAAAAAAAGAAAAAAAAAAGAAGATAAAAATTAGCCCAAACCTCGCCACCGAGAGCTGATCCCACCGCTCCGGGCTCGGCCCTCGCTGTCCCGGGCAGGCGCTTGGCCAGCGCTGCGTCCGGAGCGGCCAGGGCCGGGCTCCTGTGCGACGGCGCACAGCAGGGGCCGGGGTGGCCAGGGAGACGCCGAGGCAGGGGCTGGAGGAAGGGCTGCGTCACTGCCAGGCCGGGGTCGGAACGAAACCCAAGGCCTGTCTCGGGTGCCGAGTGGGGCCGAGGGCTGCCTTGGGCTCCTTGTACCTCGCCGTCGAGCGCACGTTCACCCAGCCGCACACCCGGAAAGCTCTCACGGGAATATTTCCAAGTCGCCCTTCCTGCTTATTTGGAGCTTTCTAAAACAAATGCCAGAGAGCCACGATGTCATCTCATCCTCAGAATAACCAAGAGGGAGAGTTCCTGCGGTTAGTGCCACATAATAGACGAGGAAACTGAGGCTGGGAGAGGCGAAGTGTCTTTGTCCAAGGCACACGGTGAGTTCAGAACTAGCCCGCGGCCCTCTGCCACCAGTAGGGCCCTTCAGACCGTGGTCCTGGGTCACTGGTAATGGGAACCACATCCTTCCCAGGTGTCAGACACCTGGCACACACCAGTGTGATATTTACGCTCTCAGCGTCCCTGCCAGAGAGGCTCCTTCTGTCCATTTGTACACTGAGGACATTGAAGTCAGAGAGGTGAAGCCACTTGCCCAAGATCACACAGCCAGGGAGTGGGAGAGTAAAAACTGAACACTGGTGTGTCTGGCTGCTGGGGTTGTGCTGCAAACACAGTTAGGGATGGGGTGGGCGAGAAGGATGACTTGTGCCTTTTTGTCAAGGACAGCCTTCCTGTCCCCCACCGAGGCACCCAGGCTGGGCCTTTGGACCCTCTATCTAGTCTCTCACTGGCCTGAGCCTGGACCGCAGGAAGGGGCTTGGGCTCGGCAGCAGCGCCACCTGGTGGCAGACATGCTGCCACCTGCCTGCCTGAGCCCGGGAGCCTAGGGTAGGGGCGGGAGGGCAGGGAGGCCCAGTGCTCATGCGTCCCTGCTACAGCCCAGGCCAAGCCCGGCGCTGCCTGTATAGAGAAAGAACCCAAGGACTCTGGGTCTGATGCCCCTGGCTTTGAATTCCAGCTCAGCCTGGGCTGAGATGCCCTGGACTTTGCCCTGGGCTCAGCCTTGGGCAAGTCTGTCCACTTACCTCTTCCGGCCTGTTTGGATGTGTGCAAAATGGGAATAAATCTCGGTTGCAGGTTGTTTTGAGGCATATAGAAAAATATTTGACCTTATCCCAGGTAACAGTAGGTGCTCAAATGGTACTTGCCTGCACGCTACAGTTTCCTCCGTCCCTTCTCCCCACCACCTGACCAGGGTCGTCCAGGGATCAGGCCCAGATTGCTCTGCTGGGTTTCCCCGAAATCCCGCACCTCTGGCGGCCCGAGCTCCTGCCCAGACTGGTCTATGAGATCCTGGTCACTCCGGAATGGCTGGCTTTGGAAAGAGACGCACGCAAAGGGAAGCAGAGAAAATTCCCAGGAGAATAAGAAAAGGCACGTGTTTGCCAGACCCAGCTGGGGGGTGCCTGGAAAACCTGGGCCTGCACGGCCTAGGTGGGTCAGGTGGTGGCGTCCCTGGTTCACGCCATATCTGCAACTGCCTCTCAGGGTCTGGGGTTCTGGCTGGGCCTTTCCGTCACTGCAGGCGGGTGCCACCCTCTTCACTCACACTGAGTCTCCTCCACTGTGTCCACCCCGCCTCTGAGGGCATTTTTGAGCCCCTCCCGTTCCCTCAAGGCTGCATGGTGCCACAAGGTGAGCCCCAAGTGCCCCAGCCATGAGCAGGAGCCTTGCTATTTTTATGACTCCTGATGGCTCTCAGTATCTCTTAAATGCTTCCCAATCACCCCACTTTGTTAGTAGCCCCTACAACTCCCATAGCCTGCTGTCACTCTCAGCCCTCCCAAATGGCCCCATACAATTCTACTGGGTCCGTGGGGCGCCCCACACCTCCGTCAGGTCTCCAGGGCCCAGTGTTCCCCTACACTGTCAAGGTCTCTCCCTGGCCCCAACGTCCCCTTGTCCCCTTGTCCCTGTCCATGAACCCAGTGGACTTCTAACATTTCTGGGATACTACAGAGGCTTCTAGAGGTCCCTAGTGTCACCAAGGGCATTTCAAGGGCCCTGAAGAACCGCAGACTTTCCCCACGTGGACATCCGTAGCTTTTCCACAGCCTTGCACGACCCATCAGTGCTAATGGCTACGGGGACACTCAGTGGCTCCCAACAGTGCTGCGATGGCTATTTTGTGTCGGCTTGACAAGGCCGAGGGTGCCCAGCTGGAAGAACACTGCTTCTGGAAGATCGGCACGTGAGTGGGCAGACTGCTGGTGGTCATTACCCATCCCTCGAGGGCCTGGGCTGGGACACCCATCTCCTCCTGCCCTCGGACACCTGTGCTCTGGTTCTTAGGCCACAAGGCTTGGACGGGAGCCACAGCTCCGGCGTCCTAGGCCTCCAGCTCGCAGAAGGCAGATCACGGGACTTCCTGGCCTCCATAAGTGCACGAGCCAATCCCTCCCATGAATCTCTTCCGGTGTATCCAGATTGATATCCTACTGGCTATTTCCCTGGAGAAGCCTGACTAGTACAGGTGTCTGCAGAAAGTGCCTGGGCCTTGGAGCCAGGGACACCTGGGTTGTTACCTCAGCTCTGCTGCTTTCCAGGTCTGTGACCTTGGGTGGTGGACTCTACCTCTCTGAACCTGCTTCCTCCTTGGTAGAATGTGAGCACCATGCCAACCCACACGGTGGCTAGGGGCAAGCTGACACATACTATGGGGCCAGAATGGTTTCTGGCGCTGAACAAGCCTTCAGTGCCTGTTTACCCCTTTCCTCCCTGCTCCCCAGTCTGAGGCAAGCTGGGCACTTGTCCACTGAGCCCCTGCTTTGTGGAAGGACCTGCACCAGGTGCCACCCCTGATGAGCGGGTGTCACGTGACGCTCCTGCTCTGTCAGAGGGATCAGAGAGGGGCCACCCTAGCCTGCTTATACAGCTGCTTATAAAAGGTAGACCAGGGATGGGGAGGACTCTGGTCTCTGCCCCACTCCGCCAAAGACATCCTCCTGCTTCTGTCATTGCGCAGGCTGTCGCCTTGTCTCAAATGCGCCTCCTTGCCGAGCCTCCCACCCCTCAAAGTGCAGCTCGAGTCCCACACCGTGGCTAAGTGGCTGGCCGTGGCTAAGTGGCTGGGTACATGGGCCCCACAGACCCAGCGAGCCTCGACCCAAGCCCAGCCCCTCCCCTGCCAGGAGGTATATCATGCACCTCTTTGGGCAAACTATTTACAGTTCTTAAGTTTCCCCATGTGAAAAATGGGGTTAACAACACTTACCTCCTAGATCTGTGGTGAGGCCCTGACGAGCAATGCAGGCAGGACACCAGGACCCTGCAGGTGCTCAGCGAGCAGTGCTGAGTCCTACCATGGCACTTTCTGGACACTTGGGCCTTGTCACATTCTGCTTTGTGCTTTCTCATGGAGTGGCTCTGACACCTCGGCACACTGGGAAGTTCTGGGCGGTGCGGGTGTTATTTCTCCCAGCAGCCCCCACGAGAGGGCCTTAGAAGTCAGAGACCGAGAAGTTGCCAGAGTTGGCAACAAAGACGGACTCTTCTCCCAAATGGGTAATGAGGTGCCAAAGCTCATTTGCTTTTTAACATCTCATTGCCTGAGACAGTGCAGGGACTGGTTATGAGAAGGGAGTACAGAGGAGCTCTGGGGAAATCTTGGGCCAGCTTAACTCACACTCTGGGCCTCATTTCTTCACCATTGTACCAACGGCTGAGCTGAGGCCCTTGGAAGTGGGCAGACTTGCCCAGTGCCACGCTGTAGAACTCCAACTGGCTGGAGAAGGCTGAGAATAGGAAGTCAAAACAGCTTCTCTCCATGAACTTACCCTTGTCCAGAGGGGTCTGGAAACCTCTCCTCTTGACTAAGAAGAGCAGGAACACTCAAGGGAAGGGGCTGTTCCACTTGTCTTAATAGCCCTAGTCTTAGATCCAAGCAAGGAACATTATTAGGTCAATAAGGTCAGTAAGGTCAGTAAAGACCTGCCGAATGCATGAAAGGACCCGAATTTCCAGTTTGCATATCTCAGCAGAAAATGTCTGTGTATGCTCTTTGGTGCCTGATCTCCTCCCCCATCCCACAGGAAAATCTCTTAGGCCTGAGGTAGCCCTTGACTTCACTTCCAAAGCTCCCCTCCCCTTCTCTGTTTTTTTGTAGTGTCTGATAGAGCCAGGCTGCAGAATCACACTTGGCCAGCAGGGGTCACCAGCACACACTGCAGCCTGCAGGGTCTACTGAGTAAATTAACTCCTGATACTATTAATTCTGTAGGAACAAGAGTTTGCAAGACAGGTTACCTGGGAATGAGTGAGATCCACATTTCTGTGACCAAGCCTATTCTTGTCTTGCAATTGCAGTTACTTAACACAATACGCTTTCAGACACGAGGAAGAAAGGTGGCAGGGGACAAGTGACAGGTGACTACACCAATGTCTGTGGCTCTGTGAAGTTAGGAAGTACTCAGGGGCCTCTGTGGATCACAGAGATGGTCTGAACTCCAAAACTCTGTGGCATGCTTTCCCTGTGAGCAGCTATTACCACCTCAGAGAGAGTAAGATGCTAAGACAGGTTCAGGTAGAACCAAGATTGGGGATTTTAAGCATAAAAGTTGACCCGAGAGGAATGAGTAGACAGTGCATAAAATGATCTTCCTGTACCACAGGCTAGCACGATAAAACACACTTGGTGGTCTAAAGTTGCCATTTGGAAATCTCAGACACAAATTTAAAGATTTTTGTCTAAGTTCTGAGCAATACCACAAACACTTCTTGAGTGTAGACACTGTTCATTCAGGATAATAAAAATCAATGTGAACACATAACTTTACCATTCACGCTCAGAGTGCACAGGAACTTCATGATTATCCTGCATCCAAAATGGGAGCCATTATCCCCATTTTAGAGACGAGAAAACTGAGGCTGGCAGGGGCAGATCCAGGAGCCTGAGGCAGGGCTGCACACTGCAAATCTTCATCCCTTTCCACTGTGCCTGGCCTGCCCCCGACAGCCACTGTGAGGTGGCTGTTGCTTTCTTTGGGCTTGCAGTGTGAGAAACAGAAAGGCACAGTGATCGAGACGCGGGGCCTGGGGTGAGACAGATGTGAGTTCTTTTTCCTTCCTGTTATTGACTAGCTGTGTAACTGCGAGCAAATAGCTTAACTTCTCTGTGTCAATGAGGGGAAGTAATAAATACATAACATGGAAAAATATCTTACTTTACCAGTTGTTGTGAGGATTAAAAAGATCACTTTAGTGAAGCATCTAGTGTGGATTAGGCGAAGAGTGAACACATGAACAGAAGAAGCAAGCCTGGGCTCCTGAACACAGTGCTTTTTACTTTGTTTCCAACTGGCCACACTGAGTGGAGACTGCAACCTCCAAATGTGGAACTCAGATGGCTTTGCAGGCATATCATGGAGGTAACAAAAACCAGAAAGAAAAATCCAATGAACAGCACCCTGCTGGGGACAGCCACATGATAGTTTGTTCATTTCTTTAATTTGTAAAAATGAGTAAGCAGACAATCTTGTGCCTTTGAACACCCAATAACCTTTTTCATTTTTTAATAGTACCGTAAATATCTCAGAAAGGACGAATTGTTTCTAATGAATATCAAAAAAGTCATCATAATGATGTGTTCCCCTGCCCCACAGTGCCCTCCCCACCCCCAGAGTTACCCAAATACTTGTAGGAAACTACAAAAAACAAAAAACAGCCATCAGCCCTCCACCTGCCCATGAGTGGTGAGCCGAGCCCCAGGTGCCAGGAGAGCGGTGCAGGCATCTGCACCTGGGGAAGGGCTGGGGTGGAGAGCCAGCAGCGCTGCGGCGGGAAGGCTTCCTCCAGGGACTTGCTGCAGGGGAGCAGATGAGGACCACGCGTGCAGGGCGCCCAGTTTGGGCCAGACAGCTCAGGGAGACGAGGGGGGCGGTGGTCTGTGTGTTGGAAGCCAGGCAGGCTTGAGTTGCGTGCACAGGGCGGGAGGCGGCTAGCCCTGGCGTCCCGCCCTGCCCAGAGGGGCACTGGGCATCCCTCTTAGCAAACTTGGACTTCAGATGGAGTCTGGCCAGAGCAGACACACTGGGAGTTTGGAAACTTGTGGGTGAAAAAACCACATGGGTCCCCTGCCTGGGTCTGGAAGCAGCTCACATTTCCACCAAATCAAATTGGGAACGTACAGGAAAAGGAAAAACGCATGCACCTTCCCCACCTCTAAGGGCTCAGACACCAAGGCAGAGACTTGATGTGAAGTCCAGTCAGAAAAGCAGAGCGGTATGGGCCGAGGGGCCTGCGGCCAGGTGGGAGGGGGCGACACCAGCCCCCTGCGGACTCCGGATGCCCTTCTCCCTCCAGCAGGAGCGGGGCCTTCTCAGTCCCCTGGTGACGGACGTGGGTGGGATGGGGAAAGATCTGAGAGGCAGGCTGGTGGGGGTGGGGAGGGGACTGCAGGGGGGAGAAGAGGTAGGCCTTTGGAGGACACCAGGCTCCACTGTAGCTCCCTGGAGGCAGGGACTAAGACATAGATCCTGGTCAGGCAGCTGCGAGAGCAGACAGCGTCCCCTGACCCAGAAAACCAGCCCTGCTGAGGGTGGGGAGACAGAACTGGGGGTGAGAGCAGAGGACTGGACAGGAGGGCAGGCCAGGCCGTGGGGCTGAGAGCCCACTGGGCACCAGCAAGCAGGGCTGCTCCCGGATGGGATAAAACTAAAGCTTCGGGGGAAGCGCGTATCCCTACGATTTCATTTCCGTGATAATCTTGATTTTAAATAAGCAGGTGGGGAGAGGAGTGGGGAGGGCTAAGATTATTGCCTGCAAATCTCCAGAAGAGGCCAAGATCAAAGGCAGGTCCTGCAGCCAGCAGGGCATGCAAGGGGAGTCACTGTGGGAACAGCCAGTCCAGCCCCTTCCCCAATTTGGGATGTAGAGAAACTGAGGCACAGAGAGGGGAAGGGAGTGCCCAAGGTCACTTAGTGGGATCAGGGTGGCGGGGGTGGGGGGCAGGGGGACTCCAACCCAGGAGTCCTGAGTCTGATGGGACCTTTCTTCTCTGCCCCACAGCCTTGACCTTGCTGTATCAAACTCACTGCCCTTGCACAAGAGAAGGTTCAGGACAAGCTCCCCTGGGGGCGTGGAGGAGGGTGGCTGCCCGTGGTCGGAGACATGGTTGGAGACACGTTGAAAGGCTGCCAGCGGAGGACAGGCACCGCTCCCCACCCCACCTGCCCCACAGCCCAAGTGTAAAAGTTTTACAATATTATACACTTTTTCCTAACCCCTAGAAAACATTGATTAAAACTGCCCTAGGACGAGAAAATTTCACTAGCTGCTGTACAGCATTATCTCTTCGCAGTGGTTACTGCCACGATGATGGGGTGAGGAGAGGAATGAGACTTTAAACCAGAGTGCACGGTGTACTGCGGCCACCTGAAAATTAACGTGTTAATGAATCAGGTGCAAAGGAGCAAGCCCTACCATTAGGAGAAGCACGTGTTTCAGGTATTCGTTTACACATGGGGGGGGGAAGCCCGGCAGCAGGCGGCCGCTCAGAAGTGTGCCTCCTTCTCTGTGATGGTGGCGATGGCCCTGTCGCCCTTGAGTCTGGCGTCACAGTCATTGACCGCCACCGTCCGCGGGCCTGCCCCACGCTTGCCCCGCATTTTCAGGTCAGCACTGGGGGTCGTCAGCTTCCGGAGTTTCTAGATGGTTGGAGGGAGAAGAGCCGTCTGAGATTAGCGGCCAGGGTGCCGGGCCGGCCTCGGCCTCTCCCAGCTGCACGAGGGGAGGCCCGGTGCCTGGGACCCTGAGACGGAGGTCGGCCAGCCCTGCCACTTACAGCCCTGTCCTGGAAATGAGTGACCTCTGGGTCTCAGTTTCTTCCTCTGGAAAGTGGGGACAAGGCAGGTCCCTGCTCCTGGCGTTAGGTGAGGAGTAAGGAGACAGCATGTGGAAGCACCTAACCTCCCAGCTGGTGCCTGGGCCCCAGAGCTGATCAGGGCCATCCGTGGCTGAGTCCCCTTCCCTCAGAGGGGTGGGGCTTGGATCACTGCTTGGCCACTCACCGCACTGTCCTCATCTGTGAAATGGGGTCAGAGGGCCTGCCTGGAAGGGCCACCGTGAGCGAGTGGTAAGGCACCTCCAGGGCTATCTGCAGGACGGCTGCGGGTTAAATGAGTGCGTTCTGCACAAAAGGGGCGTCGCCGTGCCAGGCAAGGGCAGCAGGTGCGGTGTGCTCCCCGCGCTGCGTTCAGGCCAGGACCCGAGCACCGGATTCGCCCCGCAGTCAGGCCGCCTCGCGCCGCCGGCCCCACCTGGAGACTCCCGCCGGAGCTTCTGCCGCCTGCGCCTGCCTCTCAGACCAGATGGGCCGCAGTTCAGCTTCATCCGGACTCCCCAGGAGGAGACTCTGGGACAGGAATTGGGAGACCCTCTCTGGACACGAGGGGACTGCAAAGACTTTGGGGTGGCTCGTTTATCATGATCTAGGTTCTGTTTCTCCTCTCAGATCCTGCCATGCCCAAGAGGCTGAACCTATACTGACTGAACCCTAATCCAGGTAGGATTAATAGGTGGATTCACCTGCGCTGATCTGTAGGCGTCCCCTGTGTGCCGGGCACCGTGCCAGGCAACGATGCACACCAGGGCCCGGAGCACTGGCGCCGGTCCGTGTCCCAGCCCCACCACCCAACACAGCCCCTCTGCGCCACTGTCTCCTCATCTGTGAAAGGGGGACAGCCATGGTACCTGCCTTCCAGGGTTCTCATGGGGCTCAGATTGGTAGACTTAGCACAACGCTAACATGCCACCTCCCGTTGGTACGATGCGTCCCCAGAACACCCCCACCCTCCAGATCCCACTGTCCGTCAGCAGGACCTGTGTGGGAACTGAGGCTCACGGAGGGGAACAGACCAGCACAAGGTCTTTTGGGAAGGAAGGCCTGGAAACTGGGTTGACCCAAGAACTTGCTCCCTTTAAGAAGCCCTGCTTTCTGAGCCAGCAGGCGTGTGCTTAGGGACATGGAGGGGACCTAGGAAAATATTCCCTCCCTCCCTCCCACACCAGGGCTAATGTCATCTACTGGATTTGCTAGGAGACGCTGGGCATTTCTGAGCACCAAAAAGCCCCCTGGAAGTTCAGACAGGGGCCTTCCAGTGGTGGAGGTTTAAATGCCCCGGGTTAGCTGCCTTCTGGACATGTGTGGCTGGGGGCAGAGCCAACAGCTGCCCTGGGCCAAACTCCCCACAGCACCAGGGAGCCTGACTTATCCTGGGGCACAAGCAGGGAGGAAGGGACTTCCCTCCTGGCTTGCTCCTTCTGGCTAGAGGCACGTCTCTTCCAGAGCCAGGGCCCTCGGTGGGCGGGGGACCCCTCGGTGGGCAGGGGGCTGGGTGCGGCTGACTCTGGGCTGGAACTTCTGGCTCTGTGCAGGACTACTCCTGTCTCTTTCTGGTCTTGGCCGGGAGGCCAAGATCAACTCCTACAATCCCTGGGGTGTGGCGCCGGGGCGGAGACAAGGCCCCACAGAGGAGTGCAGCCGGTGCAGCAGAGGAAGCTGAGGCAGCAAGGCCCGAGGGACAGGACTGCAGACTCCAGAGTCTCTGCTTTCTCATTCAGAGGCTGTGTGCCCTTGAGCAAGTTGCTTCACTTCTCTGTGCTTCAGTTTCCTTATTTGTGGAGACAGAGTCTCCACCTCACAAGATTGCCATGGGGATTAAATGACTTAGTATTTGTAAGCTGCTTAGAAGAGTGTCTGGCACACAGCAAACACTCCGCTGAAAGTCCCCCGAGCCATCTGGCCGCGGGAGGTCAGACAGAGCGTGCTCTGCAGGGAGGTGGGCTTGCCGACGAGAGACCACGTCCTGCACGATTCCATTGGCATGAAATGTCCAGACGTGCAGAACAGGCAAACCCACAGCAACAGAGCGATTAGTAGCTGTCAGGGATGGGACCGGGTTAACTATTCCCTGGGCTCCAGGCATCTTCCTGGGCAGGTGACACTATTCTAAAACTGACTTACAGTGATGACTGCACTATGGGGAAAATTATAAAAAATTATTTAATTGTACTCCTGAAATGGGCAAATTTTATGTTGTCTAAAACAAACTTTGATGACATTATTTTTAAAAACTTGGTCTGCTAACTTTTGGCCGTATGCTCAGCCTTTGGCAAGTGACTTCATTATTCTGAGCCTCAGTTTCCCTCGCCAGTTAAATGCAGAAAATGATGCCTATTAGCCTGGTTTGCTGTGAGGACTACAGGAGACACAGCAGGTAGAGAGCCCATCACGCGAGGACGCAGGATGGGCGCTCCCAAATGTCGGAGGACGAGGATTAGCAGAACAGCAAGGGCTGACACTTGGCACCCTCTGGGCCAGCTCCTGGTCTAAGTGCTTTTCCCTGTAAGAACTTGCTGACTTCTCACAAACTCTAAAATCTAGGTATTGCTGTTACTCCATTTCACACGCAGGGAAACTGAGGCTGAGCTCTTAGAAACTGGCTCAACCCCAAGGCCCCACAGAGATACCTGCAGTACCACCATGGTGACGGGTGCCACCAGGAGGGGCCTGCCACAGCTCCCCTGCGAGGCGGGGGCACGTTTCATCACCTTGGCTGGCCAGAGGAGGAAGCTGGGCCGGGACGTGCCCATACCCACTGGCCCTCCCGGGCAGAGCCAGCCGTCCGCCTGCTGTCTCACCTCGGGCAGCGTCCCCTCCGTCTTCCACACCTGGAGGAAGATCCAGAGTGGGACGCAGAGCATGGAGGACAGGGCCATGAGCCAGCCGATGCCATAGCCCCAGGCCGGGTAGGTGTACACGTTGTTGTACTTGAGCGGCTTGTACTTGACCAGGAAGAAGATGAAGATGCCCTGTGGAGAGACGGAAGAGAAGTCCCTGGGGACGGGCCCAGTGCCCAGGCTCAGGGCTGCGGGAGGCCAGCAGGGAGAGGTTCGCCCTGTCTGACAGCCTTAGAGAGGCGAGGCCCTGCCCCGGGACGAGTTTGAGCAGAACCACCTGGAGTCCCGTCCCACAGCGCCAGGGCCCCAGGGAGCTGACCCCGGGCCCCAGACTCCTGGGGTCCTGGATCGCAGTGACAATGGCAGGTAGCTGACCAAGTCTTCAACGTCACCATAGAACGGGCGCCTCCCGGCCCCCACCGCACCCCGGGAGCCTCTTCTTGGGCGTCTGCCCTGGTCGGAGTGTCCGCATTTCCCTAGTGGCTGCTCGGGCTGGGCTCAGAGCGCCGCTCAGAGCCGCGGTGGCCTGTGAAGAGGCTCCGAGATACTTCAGGGGCCAAGAAGTGGGTAAAGAGCGATGGGCTTTGTCTTCTGATTAAACATCTGCTCACAGAGGCTCTCTGTGGTCAGTCTCAGGGGCCGAGCGTGTGCCCAGTGTCGTCTCGGCCCTGCTGCCTCGCGGCTAGCGAGGAAGCAAACCCTTCCTGCTCACAGAGCCGCTGCGTGGGCCAGGTGACCAGTTTGTGCTCACAGAGTCTGGGGCCCGAGAAGGCAGTGACTTGCTTGTGGCCACCGGGCAGGCCGTGGCAGGGCGGGGTTCCGGGGAGGCTCTGCTCTCGTCAGGCCAGAGCCTGTCCCCACAGCTCCAGCTTCGTGAGGACCTGTGGGGTCGTCAGCCTCGGCAGGGCTGGGGGCTGTGGAGCGGAAAAGTGGCCGGGTGGACAGCTGGAGGGGCTCCTGGTGGGGTCCTTACCGCGCAGATCCCGGGGGTCACGACCTTCCAGCACCACTTAATGAGTGACAATGGCCGGTAGCCAATCATGTCTTCGATGTTATCATAGAACCGGTTGCTTCCTGTGCAGAATAAATGGGTGGTCACGCACACCATGACTTTCTGAGGCGACCCAGGGGAAAGGCTGAGAGTGTTTGCTTCCTCTAGCTGGAGACAGAAAAATGGCAGCAGGGACCTTATTATATGGCTTAAAAGGCGACCAAGTCCTTACACACGTGAGGACTCAGAGGAGACTGCAGTGGGGGAGTCTGGCCACACACTGGGGAGGACGTCCCCGGCCTCGCAGTCGGGCCAGGAGGTGAGGAGGAGATTCTAGGGGAAAGCAGAGGTGGCCCCTCGGGAGAGGAGGGGCTGGCTCGCGGGCGGGGCCTGGTGGGCTGCCCAGGCAGCGTGGCCTGCAGGGCTGTGCCCAGCGCTGCTGCAGGCAGGGGCACCCAGCAAGCCTCGCCGCACGTTCCGCTTGGGGACCGTGGGCCCAGCGGGCGGTGTCTGTGGGGCCAGGCGCCACGCTGGCCACTTTGCTAGCTATCCCCCACTTGGAAACGTGGTGATGACGACTCCATCTCACACTGCCCGAGCCCTGAGCCCTCCCTCTGCCGTGGGTCTCCCCACAGTGGGAGCCAGGGAGTCCTTGAAGACGAGGAAGAGGAGGCCAACACAGACAAAGAGAAGCCCTGGGCGCCGGGCAGGCGGTGGGGCGTGGACGGGCCAGCCATACTCACCATACACCCAGCCGATGCAGACGCACTCGAAGATGGCCACAAAGAGGAGGCACATCCCGCTGGCGGCGTACGAGTCAAAGAGCTGGAAGATGTACATGCCGCCCTGCGGGTGGCAGGACAGTCACGTGGACACTCGGGAGAGCGGCCGGCCAGCTGGCCTCGCTCTGCCGCAGCTGCCGGCCAGGCGTCCGCTGCCCTGGTCTGGACAGGCACCCTCCCACCTGGGCGCCCCAAGAGGCTGTCCTCTGGGGGCTGCTAGCATTGCGGATGGTTTGTCTCATACGGCCCTCACTTCCCCACTCCCCAGGGCCAGAGACAATCCAGGAAATCTGAGACTTGAGTGGGGACGCTCAGCGCCTCTCCCCAGACGGCTACAACAGCCTCCGGCCCGGCCCCAGCCGCCCCTCTCCTATCCTCTCACTTGCCGTCTTCTAGAGCAGGGGTCCTCACACTTCTTAAACAGGGGGCCAGTTCACTGTCCCTCAAACCGTTGGAGGGCCGGACTATAGTTTAAAAAAATGAACAAATTCCTATGCACACTGCACATTATCTTATTTTGAAGTGAAAAAACAAACGGGCAAAAACACCCTCATGTGGCCTGCGGGCCGTAGTTTGAGGACGCCTGTTCTAGAGGAAGCTTTCTGTGAAACTGCAAACGCAACCATGCCACCCTCTAGTTGAAAGTGACCCTTGGGCTCCCTCCAGCCTGCCAGTCAGGGTCACTGCCCTCTTTCCTGGCCTCACCGACCCTCCCACAGCCACCCTTGAGAGGCTCCCTCCTGGACAGACCATGGGGCAGTCTCACCTCTGTGCCTTTGCACATGCTGTTCCCTTTCACCAGGTGAGCTCCTTCAAAGCTCAGATCAAATGTCACCTCCTCTAAGAAGCCCTCCGATAGCCTCATTCTTTGGGCCTCTAAAGCAAGTTTTATGGACTCACAACTTTCAAAAAAGTACCCCCTGTAAGCTGCTGTTTTAGCTCTAAGCTCCTACTGAGAAGACCCCACACACTGGTCTTTGTGTCTCCAGCCCTCTGCACACGGCCTGGCACATAGTGGGTCCCTGAGGAATGTCAGTTGGATTGTGTGGGGCGTGAGCTGCAAGGGGAAGGACACTGAGAGGCTTGTCCAGAGCTGGGTCCCCGCATCCGGCCCAGGACGCAGCACACGGGAGGTGCGTGGCCCGCGTCCGGGTGAAGGAGCACCGAGGGCTAGACCTGCAGGCACACAGCCGAGGGGACGACGTTCGGCAAAGTCCTGGAGCTGTGAGCTCAGCTGGTCAAGGTTATCGTGGAGGTTCTCTCAGAGGGCTGGGAGGTGTCAGGGCGAGGAGGGAGGGGAGTCCAGCTACAGATTCAGGGGGAGTTGGGATTTGTCAAGATCATCTTTATATTGCAATGAGGGTCCTTAGGGGGCACAATGAGGCACAGGGGAAATGAGAACGTAAGGAGCTAGGGAGGACCAGGTGGGGGTCTGAATGCCGGGACAGCGGGCTGGGCTGAGAAGCCAGAACAAAGCCCAGACGGCCTCCTGTGACTCTGCCACGGGGTGTGCACAGAGTTGTGCCCCCATGCTCCCACAGACGCCCGGCCTCCTCCTAGTGCGTGGACCACGGGCCCGGCTGCCTACTTCTTCCTTCCTCTCTCCAGCTGGAGTGGGGACGTCTCAACACTCGCAGGGCCAGACAGACTATGAATGAGCAAAGGGCCGGGAGTGACACAGGGAGCGGTGACGGCTGCGGCCAGCTGGAGAACACGGCCAGCTGGACACACAGCTCTGGTCGATGGTTGTTGGGGATATAGCTCTGAGGACAGATCTGCAGATATTCTGGAAGACACCAGAAATCCAGATTCCACGGGAAATTTTTCTTTCTCTTAATTGTTGGCAACTTTTCATGTTAAAGGGCTAAAACAGCATGGATCCTGGGCAGCGCCTGGCCTGGGCTCCCATCTGTGGCGCGACAGTGCACACTGAGGCCTGCGGGGCCGGGGGCGGGTGGGAGGCACCTCTGCAGTGCGCTCCGAGCTGGGCTGTCTGAGTTAGGCCCAAGACCGCCCCCCAATCGCCCTCCTCCCGTGACCATCACACACCTAAAAAGAAGAGAGAAGCCCCTCACATGGGTATGTTCTAGCTGCTTCTCTTGGCTTAGCCCAGTTGTTCTTCACAGTGCAACTATAAAGCAGTTGTTATTGTCACCCTCAGTGTTCATATGGGGAAACTGAGGCATGGTGCAGTGACAGCACCTTCTGCAGGTCATCCAGCCAGCTAGCCAAGGGCCGAGAAATGTCCCAGGTGGTCTGGCTGCAGAGCTGTGCTCTTAACAACCCAGCATGCCGCCTTGGTGGCAGATGAGAAATTTGTACCCTATTTTTCCCCCTAGAGCTAAGCTTTAAATGTGTATAAATGAAGGAGAAGTTTCTGCCAGCAATTACCACAAGGGCCAAGGCAATATGACCCATTTGGCAATTTGAACTTCCCTGGTGCAACTGCTCACAGATATTCCTCCGTGGAGGCGGATGGTTGGCAGGTAAAGCCCAGTGTCTGCTGATTAACAGTCTCGGTGGCTGCAGTGCTGGCTCCCTGATGGCCCCTCAGGGGCCACGAGGTGCCCCTTGGGCAGATCTGAGGCCTCAGGCAGAGGGTGGGCATCCCAGACGCAGCAAGCCGGGGCGCCAGGGACAGGCAGACCAGCGGCTCCCCACCTGCATGCTCCAAGCCAGAGATGCCGTGCCGTGCCAACGCTTGCTCTTCCCGTTAGCCTCTGTAACGCATCAGGTTAGCCCTCCAATTTGTATGTGACAAAGACTCTACTTTGCATAAGTAACCAGCGCTTAATGAGGCTCTGCTCAGGGCAGCACCCAGGGCCCTGCCTGGGACAGGTGAGGTGGAAGCTGGGAAACACCACCCCATTCCTTTGCTCCAGCACTGATCATCCCTCTCATTAACTTGACAATGACTAGGAGCAGTGGCAATCCCAGGCGCTGTGCACCGCCACCCACCCGTGCCAGGCCCTGAGCCAGCTCTGAGGGCACGAAGCCCGACAAGGACCGGTCCTGCTCTCATGGACCACGAGGCCTGGGTGGAGAGGCAGGGGAACCTCGGGTCGTGGGATCATGGTGATGGTGAGGGGGTGGGCGGAGCTGGGAACCAGGCACTGGGGTGGGGCAAGGCCGAGGGAAGGCGAGCAGAGGCGGCTGCTGGGAGGCCGAGGCACTGGATCTGGGAAGGGAGGCCGAGTAGGTTCGACAAGGTGGCATCAGCCCAGATGCTTCCTAGGCTGAACTCAGTGTCACAGCTGCTGCTTTTACGGATTCTGAGTTCCCTGATTTCTTTCCACATTTCTAGCAAAACCTCTTCTTGTTTCTAGGCAACAGTGTTTGTTTTTTTATGTTTTTTTTACTTTTTAAATTAATTGTCTGCATGTGAGGAGAAAGATACCTATCTCACCTTCCCGACATACCAGAGGAAGTGTTTGACAAGACGGCTGCCGGAGGGGAGAGACACATGGCTTCATCGGACAGCCCTAATCTGGGGCTCATGGAGAACCCTCCTGACCTGCAGGCCCCACAGGGACAAGGAGGGCAGGCGCAGACGGCTGAGGCTGGGACACACAGCGCCGGGAGGTGCCGAGTATTACCGCGGAGGCCTGTTCTCACAGACAGGCAGGAAAGCCTGCCACGAGCATGAGACCAGCGATAGGTGGCTAAGGGTAGGGCTGGTGGTGACACTGTGCCCTGCACCCAGGAGTGACTCTTGGGGATGGGCTGGCGGGCACGTCCTCACGCCTACTAGATGAAGTGAGTCCCGGCCCCTGTCAGTGACAGCAGTGGCCTTCAGCTGCGCACTCACACGGAGCCCTTGTGCCAAGGGCGACACGAGAACCTCTGCTTCATCCTCGCAGCGACCCACTAGGAAGAGGACTGCCGAGTGGCAGGGGAGGTGCTGGGTGCGCCCAGGTCACACGGCTGGTTCCCGAGAGCTGGGGCTGCTGTCCTGCACCTGCGGCGCCCCTGCAGCACAGTGCACACCACTCACCTCCGTCAGCATCACGAGGCCCAGAAAATAGGAGACGACCGACAAGGCCAGGATGAGCAGCTCCCGCCGGTAGCCCCTCCGGAAGACCTTGGGGTACATGTCCACCACGGCTGTCACCAGGCTTTCCACGCACACAAACTGGATGGGGAGACGCGGCGGTGTGAAACCCAACAAAAAGGCCGTCCCTGGTGGCCCTGGTGCTGGGCCTCGACCCTGGGCTCCCTCCTGCCAGGCTCGCCTGCACCCACACTCACGCACGCGGACGCAGGGGCTGAGAACAGTGGTCCCAGCACTGACGGACCTCCAGCATGTCCATTTAACAGATGACGACACTGACCCTGGAAGCGACCTGCCCAGGGTCACTCAGCAAGGAAGTGGCAGTCAGGACTTGAACTAGGGTCTCCAGACTCCAAATCGAGTACTCCTCCTTCTGCCCCTGCTGTCACGTGCCTACATGTTGGGCCTGTCGGGCAGCAATTTAAATGTCCCTGCTCTTGGGGCAAGACTGGAGTCTTTACAACGGCCCTGGCAGCGAATGGCTCTCTTGGTGGCAAGCTCTGCTCAGTCCTGTGGCCTCCAGAGGTGTGATGGTTCCCTGCCCTTGGCTCCTGGTGGGCAGGCACCTCTGCCGGGAGGAGGGCATCCAGAGCTGAGCCAACAGCCAGCTCTGTGTCTCTGCTGTGAGTCTCTGGGCTCCAGCCAGGCTGTGCAGGCAGTGTTGGCTGAGTCTGAGCCACCACGCACCTGTGTCCTGGGTGCTGAGCACAGGGCCAGACACGCGACGTCTGCCCAGCTCCTATCACCCGTCAGCAGCCAGCCCAAACATCCTGACACACCAGCCACCCCTCCTCTGGTTCTCCTGGGACGGGGCAGACCTCCTGCATGGACCTTTTCCTGACCATGCCTCCTTGCCCCCCCGGGAGAGAACAGACCCTCCCTCTCTTCTAGCCCTGAGAACGCCTCCCCACACTGGCAGCCATCGCTTGCTTGCGTGTGTTTCCTTAAAAGCAAGTCAGAGCCTGGAGGGCAGGGGCCACATCGCCTTGCCCCGTCTCCAGCACCTAGCACAGGGCTCGGCACAGAGGACAGCCTCAGAAAATGCTCCATAAATGAGTAACGGTGATGACGACAGTGATGAGTGCTTGCTATGTGCCAGGCTGTTCGAGGCAGTCCACGTATACTGATTTATTCACTCTGCACGTGGTGCACACTATAAGCATCCCCACTCTGTAAACCAGGACACAGAAGCAGAGGGGAGCACGCAACTTGCCAGGTTGCACAGGTGTCAAGTGGCAGAGCCTGGGTTTGGGCCCAGCAACCCTGTTCCAGAGTCTGGGCTTGAACCACTGTGCGGCCCTGCCTCCAGGGAGGGAGGGAGGGAGGAGGGAGGGAGGGAGGGAGGGAGGGGGGGAGGGAGGGAGGGAGGGGAGAGGGAGGGAGGGGGGCTTAAGGGCACAGAAGCTTAGGGGAGGGAATAAGCACCTCGCCCAGGGTCACACGGGGGGATTCACATTTGCCTCTTGGGGAAAGGCATTTCCATCCTCACTGTGCAAAGACGATGAAGCGCAGAGAGGTGCAGTGACTGTCCCAAAGTCACACAACTGGCAGGAGTTGTGGACCTGGGACTCAAACCTTGTCCTGCCTCCAGAGCCAGGCCGCCCTGCCTCTGCATCGAAGGCTGGCTTTGCCCGTCCTTTCTCCAGGGTGGCGGGGAAGGAAGGGGATGGGACTCAAGTGAGGCTGTTGATCCGGGATCGAAACTGAAGAGACATCGGAGGGTGTGGGCTAAGAGGCGGACAGGCCTGGGTGCACGCCCCAGCAAGGCACTCTGTCTCTGAGCCTCGGTTTCTCCCTCTGTAAAGTGGAGACAACAAGGGGGCTCCAGCCCCTGTGGCGATCATGACGCTGATCTGAGAAAGTGGCCCAGGAGCACAGCGAGTGTGGCAGGCGTGGGGTGGGCAGAGAGCCGCCCGCCTCTGTGCCAGGCCCGGGCCGTCTGTGCGCGAGGTCCCAGCCCCTCCTCCCTTGGCCAGGCGGGCCTGTGCTGCCAGGCACAAGCTGCTGAAGCCCGAGGCCTCTGCCCGTGACAGCGACAGCGAGGGAGGATTGTCGGCAGAAACACCCAAAGACTGAGCGGTTCGGCTTAGCAGTTTCCGGGAAGCAGTTCAGGGGAAGAAACTGCACGTGGCCGGGTTGGCAGACATGCCAGCGTGGGGCTCCCACAAGGTCAGGGGTGGGGGTGGCACCTCGCCAGGCCCACTTGGGCACTGTCCCCAAGGCCTGGCCAGGTGAGTCTCGCCACGGTGCCTGGGGGGCCCGGGCGCCTGCTTCGCCTGTGCCCTGTTAAAGCAGGCCCTGCCGCCTGCAGAGCCACCTCCATCGCAGCGCTGCCTGGCCAGACCCCCGCCGGCGGCTGGGCCGCTGCTTCCGCCAGAACAAGTGCTCTGGGGCTCCTAGGGAACCAGCGGGGATGAGCAGCAGGGCCAAGGGTAGGTCTGGGGACTGAGGGGACAACGGGGTCAGAGAAACCGAGGCAAGGACTGCAGAGTGCTCGGGTGGGCTCGGCGCGTGTGCACCACGTGCAGACACAGGGGACTGCTCCCCCAGGAGGCTGCTGGGGGTCAGCGAGGGGCCTAAGGTTGGGCTGAGCCAGGGCAGGCAGGGGAGGGCGGGGGCAGAGCTGGTGCTCTGAGGGGCCAGCGGCCGCCTGGGGCCTGTCACCGTGGCCCCAGCACCGAGACGGAGGAAGGGAGAGGAAGTGCATCACTGTCCCCGTGTCCTGAGTGGCTGGGTGGGGACAGGGGCACGTGTGCTGCGGGCTCACTTTGCCAGGCGAGCTGTCGGCCGCGTGTGGCTCAGCAGCACGGAGGAATCTAGCAGTTTTCAAAACTGGAACTGAAAGTTCCCACCAGGGAAAACTGCCCGGGAAGGCTCGGAGGGCCGAGCAGGTGTGTCTGTGGAGCCCAGCAGGCGGGCGGGAGGACAGCAGGGCAATGGGCGGCGCCTGGGCCCCGTCGCCAGGGCCAGGGGCGGTGGCCGGGCCGGGGGAGCCGCCCCAGGAGTGGTGTCCGCCGGCGCTGCCCCCCAACCAGGGCTCCCCTCCCCCTGCCTCTTACCTGGCTGTCCAGCCCCAGGAAGATGAGCATCATGAAGAACAAGGTGGCCCACACAGGGGAGAGAGGCATCATGGTGACAGCCTTGGGGTAGGCGATAAAGGCCAGGCCAGGGCCTGGAGGGAAGGAGAGAAAGCTGCTGGGTGGGGTCCAGGCCCTCATTCCGTTGCCATTTTAATCCATTTTACTGAGTGCCTCCTCTGTGCCTGTCACTCAGATCACTTCAGTCTCCTAGCTGCCCCAGTGGCCGGTATTATACTGATGCCCATTTTGCAGACAAGCAAATTGAGGCATAGGCAGGTAAACAAGGGTCTGGAAAGACCAGGATTCCAACCCAATTTGGTCTGACACACGGACCTTCCTCTGGACAGGCCTGTCTCTACTGTTCTCATGAAACAGGGTGTGGTTTCTTGTTAAAATGCCCACCCGGAGATTCTGATTTGGTTTGTTTAGGGTGAAGCAAAGACTAGACACCCGGTGGCTCTGATGTAGGTAGTTAGGGGTCTAGGCTTGGAGAAACGCTGTTCCACTCAGACTGTCTCTTCCTTTGGGCTCTTCTCTCATTCCCAGGTCCACACTCACCCACTTTGGCTGCTGCAAGTAGGGAGCTTGGTTAGCATGTCCTCGGGATGGAACTTTCTTTATGTTAGTGGAGAGACACCTGATGTTCCAGCCCTGCAGCACAGTGGTCAAGAGCACAGGCTCTGTAGCTAGATGGCCTGGGTTCAAATCCTGGTTCTTTCATTATTTAGTGTGATCTATGTCTGTTTCCTAAGCTGAAAAATGGGGATAATAAAGTCCTACCTAAAAAGGTGGTTTATGAAAATTCAGTGAAATGTACAAAATACAAAATACAAAAAGCATTTAAAAAGATAAATGCTTAATAAACATTAGCTCTGATGATTTTTTACTTTAAAGAGCAACTTTATTAAAGTAAAACTTGCATACAATACCCATTTTAAGTATATAGTTCAATGAATTTTGACAAAGTGTATATGCCCAGATAACCACAGTGCAATCATGATATTGAACATTGCCTTCACCTTCTCAGGCCCCTCTGAAGTCCCTCCATCTCATTCTCCAAGTTCACCCTGGGTGACCAACAGTGTGATTTCTTTTCACCTCAGATGAGTTTTGTCTGTTCTACCTAGAAGTGGAATAGCCCAGTCATAAGGAATCATATGTTTAACTTCTAAGAAATGCCAAACTGATTTCCCAAGTAGCTGTGCCATTTCACAGTTTTACCAGCAACGTTTGAGATTTCCAGTGCCCCCATGTCCTTGCCAACAGTCGATATTGCCAGTCTTTTAAATTTAGTCATTATAGTGGGTGTGAGATGTTATATCATTATGGTTTTCATTTACATTTCACTGATGCCTAATAATGTTGAGTATCTTCACATATTTATTATTTACTCATAGATCTTCTTTCATGAAGTGACAGCTTGAGTCCTTTGTCCATTTTTCATTGTGTTGTTTCCTTTTAACCAGGCTGTGTGAGTTCCTTATATATTTGGGATATAAATCCTTTATCAGAGGAATATTATGGATATTTTCTCCCAGCCTGTGGTTTGCCTTTTCGTTTTCTAAATCGTGTCTTGTGAAGAGCAGAAGTTTAAAATTTTCCACTAGTTTGTTGCAACATTGAAAGAAATATAATAGATTTTGTTTACTGTCCTTTATCCTGTGACCTTACTAAGTTCACTTATTCCTTTTTTGCAGGTTCCTTAGGATTTTTGACTGGTCAATCATGTTGTTTATTGATAGAAACAGTTTTATTCTTCCTTTCAATGGTAATGCTTTTTATTTTCCTTACCTTACTGCACTCTCTAGGCACTCCAATACCATATGGCAAAGAAGAGTGTCCTGGCTTTGTTTTTAATTTTAGTGGCACCCATTCAATATTTAATAACTGGGAAACTAACATTGGTACAATACCATTAATTAAGTCACATATCTTATTCATTTTCTACAGTTTTCTCCTTTTGACCTTTTTCTTTCTGTTCCAATATTCGATTCAGAACACCACATGCACTTACTGGTCATGTCTCCTCAGTCTTCTCCAGCCTGTGACAGCTCCCCAGTCTTGTCTTATCTTTCAAAACTTGTCACTTTTGATGTATACTGGCTGTTATTTTGCAGAATGCCTCTTAATATGGGTTTGTCTGATGTCTTCTCCTGATTAGACTGAGACTGTGCATTTTTGTTTTGGGGGCAAGAAACCCACAGAAGGATGTTGTGTCCTTCTGGGAGTATCGTATGGGGGGTCCATGTTGGTCAAGCCTTGTCACTGGCGATGTTCGCCTTGATCACTTAAGGTTAACGTTAAGCTGGTGTCTGCCAGCTTTCTTCATTGTAGAGTTACTCTTTTTCTAATTGTTAAATATCTTGGAGGGGGAATATATTGAGATTATGGAAATATCCTGTTTCTATTTAAACTCTTGCCCACTGATGTTAGCACCCCTTTGTGGATGTTGCCTGTGGCCATCATTACAATGGTGTTTGCCTGATGGTGATTTGGTATTTCCCTTATTCCTTCTATATTTATTAATTAGAATTCTTCTGTAAGGAATAGCTGTCCCTTCACCCCATTTATTTATTTATTCATTTATTTATTCTTTTTTTAAATTTTTTGATTATTCAATTATTTATTGATATCAGTTTGGACTCCTGGGTATTTATTCTATGGGTCACAAACCAATACTATCATTATTTTGCTGCTCAAATTGTTCCAGCTTTGGCCATTGGGAGTTCATTTGGGTTGATTCCTACGTCTTTGTTGACATGCCTCTGCCTTTTTTCTGAGTACTGCCTTATTTTTTTGATACCACAAAAATATTCTAGCTTCATCCTGTCTTGCCCTAGTACTGGAATCAACTACTTCTCCGAGGAGCCTGGTTTCTTTTATTGGAGAATGGTGTTTAGAAACCAACACCTAGGCCCCAGGTGTGTGCACAGCTATGGAGCAACAATGCTCACAGGCCCTCTCAGCACACGAAGCTAGGAAATACATGTGTGTTTGCCCTTGCACACAAGCACGTGTATATTTCTATATCTAGACACACATGAAAACCATGAGTTTTAATATACTGATACCTCCAATTCCATTAAAGATAATTCAAACATCTCCACTTTGTTATTTATAACTTCTTCCTCAGAGAGTAAAAAATCTGACCCTAATTATCTGTAATACATTTACCTATTTGTTTAATCCTAATATACACGTACAGCATTTGCAGGATTCTGAATGCATAGCCCTGTACAAATCCGAGTACAGTATAGTCATTTTTGTCTTTCGCCTTATTACGGTACCTGGCAGCTGTCTCTTCTTCCCCCCTTCAGTCTGGTTACGTTATTCATTTGCTGTACAGGTAGCTTTAGTTGCTACTGTTGTGTTCCATTTGGGGCTCCACCACAGAGAGTGAGAGTCTATTTCTCTTGGGAGGTATGGAAGCATTGCCCAGTCAGGACCTGTAATAAAGATGCCCTAGGAAAGTGTGGCTGCCTCCTCATCCTTCCTCCCTCATCCCCACTACCTCCGTTCCACCCCTCCCCCACCCCTGAAGGAAACTGTTCTCTTTCGTTTCTAGTTCATCCTTTCTATATTTCTTCTGTATAAATGAGTAGACATATTTTCTCATATCCCTTTCTGTCTCACACAAGGAGTAGGATGCTATAAATATTTCCTTTTTAAACTTTTACACACATACACGTCATTTAAAAAAATCCCTTAATTTCTACCTTATTACTTTATGTTGTAAATGTGTGCTAAATTTTTTCAAAGGTTTTTCAGCATTAATGGAGATAATCTTATGATTTTTGTTAGATCTATTAATATAGTATATAATATTAATGGATTTCCTAGCATTAAACCAACCTTGCGGTATTCCCAGACTAAATCCTACTTGGTCATGGTATATTGCCTTCTTATTGTGATTTTGGATTCTGTTTGCTGATATTTTACTTAGTATTTTTGCCTCAATGTGCATGAATGATATTGGTTTCAGTAGTGTTCTTTCTTTATATTGTCTTTATCTGGTTTAGGTATCAATGTTAAATATGCTTCATAAAAGGATTTAGGAGGATTTTATTCCCTTTTAATGCTGTGGAATAATTTATAGAATACTGGTCCTTGAGGGTTTGGTAGAATTCCTCTGAGAAACCACCTAAGCATAGTTTTTGTTGTGGGGTAGTCCCTCAATAAATTTGTCTTTCTTACATGGAAATTGGACTACTTAAGTGTTTTAAATCAAATACAGTCAATTTTGGTAATCTGTGTTTTACTAGAAAAATATTCATTTCATCTATATTTTCAAATTTATGTGCATAGATGACTATGTTGGGGCTCAAAAAATACCCCAAAATATGGCATTTTGGCATATTGAGTGCTTTGAATTAAAAGAAATTAGAAGGCCTCAGAAATAAGCTTCAGAACCAAAGTCTCTCCCTGACCTTACCCTACCCCCTGTCTCTCTAATTCTCTTTCTTTTCCAAAGCACAGGGATTGGAAGACTCTCTTTGGGATTTCCTTATCTGACTAGGGAAGCATTTTTCCAAAAGAAATGTAATTATCTTAAGATTCCCTTTCTAGGAATCTCATCAAGCAACCTGGAAAGATTAACCAGAGATTAACCAGAGAAGAAACTGGGAGTCATCACCATGCCCAGAAAGACTTTACATCTATTCTGAAGGGAGTTTGGACAGATTACCTAGGAGGCTTTATCTGCATAAGAGGATGACCTTTGTTTACAGTGAAATTCTGGAGCTCACCTTATTGCCACCTCTCCCAAGAGCTCCGAAGGACTTTGTCTCAGGACATCTTTCTTTGGGCTGATGTATTTCCCCTGAAAATCATTTACTCCTAGACCCCTCCTTCCCCTGTGAGGAAGGGTATATAAACATCTGGACTTCATTGTGTTATTGGGTAATCATTCTCCTGTGATTCTCCCATGCTATGCACATTAAACACATTTGTGTGCCTTTTTCTCCTATTAATCTGTCTGTTGTCAGTCATTTCAGCAAATCTTCAGAGAGGCTGGAAGGGAAGCTTGGTCTCTGCCCCTATAACTGCAAAGCAGTCTCTTAAAATTTTCAGAAGTTTCTTCTACTTCAATGGCAATTTCCCCCCTTGTCATTTCTTACTTTATTTGTATGTTCTCCCTTTTTGTCTTGAGCATCTGATTTGCCTATTTTAGTTTTTAAAAATAAAAAACAACTTAAATTTATTAATTAGATCTATTTTCTATTTTCCACCTCATGAATTTCTGCTTTATCTTCTCTTTATCATTTTCTTCCTTGTACTTTCTTTTGGTTCACTTTGTTGTTTTCCTTATCTTTTAGAGAAGGGACTTTATTATTATTCTTTTGTTTTTACTGATAAATGTGTTTAGTACAGTGAGTTTTCTCTAATTGCTAGTTTGTTCCCAACTATGTCTCCTTGTATCTCATACAGTTTTTGCTTCATAAGGACTGCTGCTATGTTGTTTGGTGCATGTTTTCATGTGTGTTGTGAATTGTGGCTTCGTTTTAAATTGTGGCTTTTCACATTAAAAAGTGTCCTTGTCATGCTTAATGGTTCTGGGCTTGAATTCTACTTTTTCTGATATCAGCATTGCTAATCATTGTCTGTTTCTTTATTTTTAGCTTTTGTGGATCACTTTGTTTTGGGCACTCCTTTTTTATGTGCAGCATATAGTTGGGTCTTGTTTGGTGAGTCAAGTTGAAAACCATTTTCCTCTAAGAGGTGAGTTATGCACATCACATTTATTAATATGATTGATAAGTTTTGTCTTAACTCTCTCAAAATATTTTCTAGTTATGTCTATTTTTTATATTTCTTATATTTCTCTGTAAGATATGTATTTTTTGTTATTTTATTTATAAATTTCTTTCGGCATTTAGGAGGGTTTATATTTGTGTTCTAGTGGTTACCTTCATACTTTTACCTTTTTAAATGCCTTTAGGCCCTTGTTTTCTTATTTAAATCTTTATAATTTTGTTTTTCTGGGTTTTCCTTGCCATTATCCTTTAACAAAATCTATTGCCTATACAACAATGAGCTTTAAATTTTTTTTCTCTTTCCTTTTTCCTCCTCTTTCCAATTTTTAGTAAAATTATTTCTATTTCATGACAGTACAAAGCATTTCTTTCCACATTAGTCCTCTCCCTCTTCACCACTTTGGTTTTAGTCTTACATGTACAATGAAATATTTTTAACTGTTCTACAGCAGTCATTTTTCTGAAGTTTCCCTGGTCATTATTGGGTTGAATAAAGCTCATCCTCTAGAATAGTACTCCAAAGGACTGACGGGAGCAGAATTCTCTAAATTCATATATGTGGAAAATGGGTTTTTTGGGGCCTTGATATTTGAAGAAATCTTGGCTAGATATCAAATCTTTGATTCATACTTTTTTTGGCATGAATTAAAATAAGTTCTGCTCCACTGCTGCCTTACTTTTTGTATATTTTTTTGAAAAGTGTGATGCCAGTCTAATCCTTTTGCCTTTATAAAGTTTTCAATATTTTCTTTTTTTGCCAGCAAACCTTAAGCATGTTATATTTATATATCTTTGAGAGCTTAGAGCTTTATTAAGATGTCTCGGGTCGATCATTCTGCATATTTTCTCTGGTACCTGAGCAGTCCTTTTAATGTACAGATTCAGCTCTTTATGCGTTTCTGGAAAGTTTTCTTACAGTTTTAAGTATTACCTCTGTTCTTTTTTTAAATTTTTCTTCTTGAGGGACTCTGATAATATTACTTCTTCTTTGCCTGTAGTTCATTTCTCTTTTAGGGGGGAATCATTTTTACTTCTTTATGTCATTTTCATTCACTTGGTTGCCTTCCTACCTTTCTTTAATGCCCCTTGTTTACTTTTCACTGGACACTTTGTAGTTTATTCTTCACTTCTGAGATAATTTTGTCTTTTTTCCCTACTTTTCCTCCTGAGTTCAATCAGCTCTCTTTAATTTTTTTCTGCCGTTTTCTACCTCTGCCATTTGCTAGTTTTGAATTTCTGGCTCAAGGTACTTTTTTTTTTCATGTCTTCAGATTCTCGTTTGAGCATATTTAATTCTGTTGGACTGTTGACTTGTGTTTTTTTCCTACTTCATAATTGGTTTTTAGAGGGGAGGTATGGTTCTTTGTTGATATGTGAGAAATTTCTATTCCTGACTTTTTGTAGTAGCTTGTATAGACTTAGTTTTTCCTTAAAGTCAAGTTCATTTTTTTATGATATTGGGTATTTTATAACATTCATAGTTTAATAGTATCCTTTTCCATCAGCAAAGTCCACGTACATTAGCAAAGGCTTGGTTTGCTACCAGCAGAAGGGTGAGCTCCTGGCCCTTGATTTTATGGTCCTTTTTTGTTTTAAAGGAATTTACATTTTATCTCTTTTTCTTGGTTTTCCTTCACCACCTAATTGTCAAAGGGCATTTCCCCTTTCCTTTTTGCCCTTTTCTCCCCTAGAAGCTATGTGTTTCACATGGTGCCTCCTTTAAATTATACCCCATGCCTCTCCCTTTAAATGCTTCCTGCCCTTTAAATAGAACATATTTCAAATCCCTTTTCTGTGGTCCATGCTATAGGATCTGCCTTGGATCCTTTTCAGTAGTTTCAGATTTAGAGTGGATTTAATCTGGTGATTGCTCCAAATCAGCCTTAGAATCCTTTGCTTGCCTCCCTCTTCTGTTCTTCCCCATGGTTTTTCCCAGTCTACCTTTGCTCTCACCATGAAGCCTTGCAGCTATGCAGTCATGAGCAGTCGCTTGCAAAATTGTGCCCTGGGATTTTGGTGATTTTTCTTTCTATTTCAGTTATTTGCAGGTGACATGATTTTATGTAGAATATACTTGTACTTTATTGTTTTTTTCTTGCGGTTTGGGAAGAAAATTTTGAGGGTTAAGTAGCTATATAGCTGTCATTGTTCTCAGATACTCAGAAATCTTACCTCTTCTAAGTTTTAATAGAGTTTGTGTAAGATTGATATGTCTTTCATAAATGTTAGATAGAATTCACTAGTAAAACCATCAGGGCCTGGAGTTTTCTTATTCAAAAGGTTTTAAATAATGAAATCAGTTTCTTTAAAAGATAAAGAGCTATTCAGCTTTTGAATTTCTTCTTTAGTATGATTAAGTTATATTTTTAAAGAATTTTTCCCATGTAACTTACATTATCAAATGTATTAGCTTGAAGTTGTTCATGATATTCCCATATTCTCAATTTTAATGTCTACAGAATCTGTAGCCATATCACCTCTTTCATTCCTGATATTAGTTATTTGTGTTTTCTCTAATTTTTTCCTTAATTAGTCTTGCTAAGGCATTATAAATTTTGTTCATCTTGTCTAAGACCACATTTTGGCTTTTAAGATATGCTACATTATTTGTATATCTTATTTTTATTATTTCTTTACTTCTATTTACATTGGGTTTAATTTTGACTTCCTTTTTAGCTTCTTAAGATCGAAATTCAGATATAAAATTTTAAATCCTTATTTTTTCTAATATAGGTATTTAATGCTATAAATTTCTAAGTACTTTAACTAGATCCCACAAATTTTGATATGTTGTGTTTTCATTGCCATTAAGTTTGAAATATTTTCTCCTTTGAACCATGGGATATTTAGAAGGGTGTTGTTTAATTTACACATACTTAGGGATTTTCTAGATATCCTTTGTTATGGATGTCTAACTTAATTTGGTAGTAGTCAGAAAACACACTTTGTATAATTTCAACCTCTTTAAATACATTGAGACTTATTTTATAGCCTAGCATATGGTCTATCTTGGTGACTGTTCTATGTCCATTTGAAAAGAATTGTACTCTACAGTTATTTAGGTGTAGTGTTTAATAAATGTCAATTAAGTTAATGTGATTGGTAGTATTGTTCAGATCTCTTATGTCTTTATTGAAATTTTGTATAATTGTTCTATCATTAGTGAGAGAGAGGTGCTAAAGTCTTAAACTATATTTATCTATTTTCCCCTTTAGTTCTGTCAGTTTTAAGTTCATGTATTTCAAATCTCTGTTATTAGGTGCAAACACACTTAGAATTGTTATGTCTTTTCAATTAATTGCTCCTTTTATCTAATGATAAAAGTGTCCCTCTTTATCTCTAGTAATACTCCTAGACTTTGGCTAATACTAATACAGTCAAGACAGTTTTCTTACGCTTATTGTTTGCACAGTATACCTTTTCCTATTCTTTTATACTTTATCTAACTGTGCCTTAAAATTTAAAGTGTGTCTCTTTTAGACATTTTATAGTTGGGTCTTGTTTATTTTTTCAATCCAGTTTGATAATCTGCCTTTAAATTGGTGGGTTTGGTCCATTTACATTTAATGTAATGATTGATATGATTGGGTTTAAGTCCACTGTTTTGTATTTGTTTTCTTCCTGGATTTCTGTTTTTATTTTGTTTTGTTTTACTCTGTTGTACTTTTCCTGCATTCTTTTGGGCTGATCAATATTTTTTAATATTTAATTTCATTTCCTCCATTGGCTTTTTAGCTCTACTTTTTTATTATTTTCTAAGCAGTTGGGCTAAAAAGATACACTGTAACTTATCAAAGTCTACTTAGTGTTAATAACATCACTCTGCACTTCCACCACACAACTGACACTTCCCATTTCTGATTATTATTCTGACATTTTCTGCCTTAAAACAGACTTTAGGACCTAACCATATCAATAATTACAAAATGCATATGGATAAGATACTTCAGGTAAAAGGTATAGATTATCAGACTGGATAAAAAAACCGCAAGACCCAACTATAAGTTATGTAAAATCTCTACTGCAGGAGAGAGCACCCTTACTGTAAAAGTGTCAGACTGTACAGACTGGAGGACATGGGGGGAGGTCAGCGTATCTTGGGCTGTGGGCTTAGAAGAGGGCAAAATCTGAGCCCTGGAAGACGTGCATTCTGCTCCCTGGCTCAGTCTCCAACGTGTGCCAGGACATCCCACTGAGTATGCTGGCATCTAATTAAGTATCATCCAAAAATCATTCCTCAGAAAGTGAGCTCAGGTCCTTCTGAGAAAGGTGACGTGGCTACATATTTAGTTGCGAGTTGCATTTCTCCTAATGGCAGACTCCTAAAGAGGATCTTGTTCTGACGCGCCCCCAACCGGGGGCACAGAGGAGGCTTTCCTGCTTGGCGCCAGGATTGACACAAGAAAGTGAGGCAGAAAAAGCCAGGTCCAGGCTGCATCACTCATGAGCTGGGTGATCCTCGGTGAATCACTTGCCCTCTCTGAACTACAGAGTCCCCATCTGTAATGGGTGCGACAAAGCCCAGAGCTGCTGCGTGACCAGCGTCTGTGGAGCTGTGCAGGGCACAGTCTGTGCAGCCCATGGGCAGAGGCCCTGATGAAGCCTGCCTTGCCAAAGAGCCATGAGCGTTTCACGGGGTAGTGTGTGAAAGACAACTAACCCAGGGCCTGAAGGGCAGGGCAGAGTAAATTGGCTATGGTACGTCCATCCAGTGGAATGCCATGCAGCCATCAAAACTCACGGTGGCAACCTCCTTTTACTGAGCTCTTCAGGTTTTATTGTAAGTGGAAAAATTTAGCCTACGTGATGGCGAGGATAATATGTTCCAGTTTTGATCACGACTATGCATGAAAAATATGCATGAAAAATCTTAGCAGGATAACCCCGAAGTGTTGTATTGGGTTTGGATTGAACGTGTTTTCCTTTGTCAATATTTCTGTATTTTTCTATGGTGAATATGCTTTCAATTTTAAGTGAGAAAGAAATCCAAATCCAACAAAATTTACTTTTAGTTAGCTCTTTTCCTTTCTATGGCTCTTCTCTGGGATTCACCTATAAAATGGCAGCAATGACAAAAAGAATAACAACAGCACTGTAGATATACTCTCTCACTTAATGCTGTGAGGAGGGAATTAGGACGTTCATTTTATAGAGGTGGAAATGGATTCTCAACAGAAAGTAAAGCTCTTGTTGAGAAGGTAATGATGCCCCCTTGCAGGGCTGCCGTGGTTTAGAGTGAGGACAAGGCAGTGGCATTTTGTGAAGTGTCAGGTACTCTGGCCACAGTGGGATGGAGTGATCACAGCATGAGCTCAATTCAGTTCCAGCTCTGTCACTGCCAGCCTGTGTGACCTTAGGTAAGTGACCTCACCTCTCTGAACCTCAGTTTTTTCATCTGTAAAATGGGGATAGAAAAAGTACAACTTCAGAGGACTGAGCTAAAGATCACATGAGATAACATGTGGCAGTTTCTGCCCACTGAGTAGGTGCCCAGTGGTCTGATTGTATTAACATCTTCTGGTCTAGCTCCGGTTCCCTGACTTCAGCAGGGACCTCACCCGTATCTCTACTAAACATGATCAGGAGGGCAGTGGACCCTGAACAGCCATGGAGCAGAGCTTTAACCACTTCCTCTTTCAATGTCCACACCCGCTGGTCTGCCTCCGCGGTGGGTCATATTCTGCACGCCAAATGCAAACAGCCACACCCTGGGCCAGGGCTTGCGAGGGAGGTAGTGTGGCTGCCACAAGGAATGGGCGCAGAACTGGCCCTGAGCAGACAGAGAACAGGGAGGCCAGACGTGCTGCGCTGCTCTCAACTAATTGTCCTGCTGAACATGCCTGTAGGTGACAAACCTACATGTACTTGTCTGAGGTCAGAAGCCAACTCCATTTGTCAGTAAACCCAAACTATTTTTGTACTTTTTCATATACACTGAAATTCCCAGGAATTCAAGCACCAGGGAAATCAAGGGAAGAGTTTTTCTGCATTTTGTACAATCACCTCACAATGATAACCCTGCCTGTGGTGGGTTGGACACAAGTGACATGTCAACGTACACTGAAGGCTGTCGCACTCATGGTGATTCTATGCCTGGAACGGGACAGAGAGGGGAAGAGGCTCTCCAAGCACAGGGAACAGTGTGTACGAAGGCTGTGAGGCACGTTGCAGAAGTAAAACAGACCCCATGGTGGGCAGTGAGTGTCAGGCACGCGGCGGGTGGTGAGGCCACAGGAGGGGGCAGTGTCCGGCCCTGTGGCCGTGCTAAGAGCCCAGCACCATGAGGAGCCAAGAACGGCTCTGCATCAGAGAAGGATATGTTCAGAGTTGCATGTGGAAAAAATCACTCTGTAGGGCAGAGCATGGAATGGAAGGGACAGCGCAGAGGCGGAGTCCAGCGGCAGGTTCCTGCAGTGGCCAGCGAGTGGTGACGGTGGCGGTGGTGCAGCCTAGTGGGGAAGTCTGCAGCCAGGGGGACGTGAGGGAAGTGCAGAGATCAACAGCACTTGGGGACACCTTGGGTTCAGAAGGGAGGAGGCGTCAAGGTGATCCAGGCGATTCCCGGATTGTGGATGGAGGGCGGGGCCACTTCCTGGGACCTGACCCGTGGCGGTGAACGGGCTGAGCAGGAGACCGCATCTTCGCCACAGTCACCGCCCGCAGCCTCCCTCGCCCGCCTGGCCTCGCACATCTGCACCTTCAGCAAACTTACCTGACTCTGCCACCTCGGCAATGGGTACGCCCTGCTCGTACGCCATGAAGCCCAGGACGGAGAAGATGGCGAACCCCGCCACAAAGCTGGTGCCGCTGTTCAGGCAGCAGAGCATGATGCAGTCCCTGCGGGGGGACAAGAGGCGCTCGGGTCAGGGGGAGGGACAGGCGCACACTCTCCGGCTGAGCACCTGTGGCCGTCCTGCAGGGCAGTGCAGGCCGTTTCCTGGTAGAGCACTTGTGGTTCAGAGAGGTTAGGCAGCTGGCGCACAGTCACACAGCTTCGCCTGCATTTCAATAGCTAAGGCAGGTCACAGACTAAAAGCGCAGAGTAGCAGTGGGAGGGAAGGAAGGCTGGCACGTGAGAAAATCCCTGAGACCGACCAACACTCCCCAAATCCCTAGTGGGACGGAAGGCCGGGAAAGCAAGAGGACACTATTCCTGGCAGCTCAAAGCAAGGAGGGCGGGAAATGCCTCTGGGTGAAAGGGCCACTTCTCCGGGCGGGAGCGGCCAGCGGCCTCTGGGGGCGGGGGGTGGCCGGCCCTGCTGGGAGCAGCGTCTGCAGCCCCTCGCTCAGGCCCTGCTCTCCGGCTGTGACGGGGCAGCCCCTTCCAGGCCGGGCCGCATGCAGAGATTTACTGAAGCAGTGACTGTGCCCTGCTCTTGGGAGGGACTCTCTAGCCCGAAGCCATGACTCACGAGAAATCAGACTGCAACGATGGGGCTCTGTCAAGATGCAGAAGGCAGCTTCAAGCCCCTGCCTTGGGCTCAGCACCTCCCGTGGCCGAATCAGGGAGTCAGTCCTTCAGAATCTCAGCCACCGCAGTGCCCGGACTTGGGATTTAGTCATTCCGCGAGTCAGCACCCTCGCTTTACAGGGTGGAGCTCCCAGGTGACCTCGTCCAACCTCCTGCCAGAGGCATGCCTAGCCCAAGTGCATCCCTGTGGGTGGCCGGCTGGCCTCACTCACACTCTGTATGCTCTGCATGTCCAGCCCCTCTCCAACTGTCACATCCAGGACTAGACTCGAGGATTCTAGGACTCTAACCTCTTCTCCTGACACTATACTTTTTGTAATACAACCAAAGGTCACACTAATGTTGTTGGTGGCTGTAGCACCCTGTTTGTTGCCTTGTGATGACCCTAGGAGTAAGGGCATGATGGACAGATCACTGGACTGGAGGTCAGGAGCCTTGGGTTCCAATTCTCCCTGTGCTATCTTCTCTTTGAACTGCATTTCACTGGCTATAAGACAAGGTCCTTGGATAACAGGGTCTCTCGGATCTTGCACTAGATCAAACATGACTTGTTTTGCACAAGGTGATGTTAGCAGATGTGACACAAACAGAGGCTTGAGATGTGCTTGCATGACCGGATTTGTCCATTTCTGTGATCATTCCTGTGATTTCCGTGGGAAGAACTTCCCGAGGGTGCCGCTGTCCCTTCTGCACATGGAGCAGACCTGTGCCTGCCCTAAACCCTGCAGCCAACGCCCCCAACCCACAGCCTGGAGAAGAGCCTCCACTGCTGCCCAGCGGCTTGTGAGCCATGAACGCAGACACTCGTGGTCAGCCCCGCGTGCTGGGGCTGTCTGTTACACAGCAGTGCTGTGGCAGTGAGTAAGCGACACAGCTCCCGGGACAGAGCTCTTCTGCCACTGTGCGTGCTGGCTGGGCTGGCAGGCCTAAGCACTGTCTGCAAGCCGGATTCATCACTGCTCAAAAAGAAATGTAGCTTAGTCCAGGGCGGGGCAGAATTATTCCTCGGGTTAGTATAAATCCGTTCCTTCCGCCTATTTCCTGAGGTCTGAGGCAAAATGGCCCTGACTTCTCCCCCAGTGAGGAGTAGGCAAGTGTCCCACATGCACCACACTCCGGAACTCTCCTGTCCCCTGCTGCGAGGGTCCACAGTGCCCCAAGCCCCATGCTAGTCTCACCGGACCTGAGGCTTGGGGCAAGCGAGTCACATGCTCCAGGGGGCACTGTCAGATGGTGACTGGGGGACATGAATCCAGCTGTCGCAGACACCAAAGCCCATAATCCTTCCAGGAGTTAAACAGACATGATGCACCCTAAGAATTAAGACTTCCAAATCCTGACTTTTGAAAGTTATCTCTGGGCATCCATCTGGGCGCTGAAAACCAAATGTTCCTTGTTATGAAATCCCCATCTTCCGGCAGAGGCCTCTCGAGTGACTTCCTCACACCACAGACAGACAGATGGAGGGACAGAGGAGCACTTCAGGGACCCGAGGCCCCATTCGAGCCCCATGACCTGCCCCCTCTTCCCAGGCCCTGGAGGACCCCACCTTCCAGCAGAGGGAGCTTTGCAGCATGTCTTCCAAAGGGAGGATTTTCCCTGCCTGGTCTGCTCCATTCCTGCCCCTCTAATTCCTCCCCTGCTTCCGCGTCTAGGTGACGGGCTTATGTAACAGGGCTTTGAAGTCGGCAAGAGCTGAGCTGGGCTTTTAAGACCTCCAGAAGCTATTACGCTGTCAGCAGAGAGGGTACTAATTCACTCCGTCTGAGCTGGGAAGACCCACTTGCAGAACAATTTGGAAACTGAAATAAAATGAACTTTTTGATTTTCAAGTGTCACCCAGGGGATTTGCTTTCTTCTGCTGATGGGAGAGAGGGGATAAGACCCTCCCCATTGGGTGGGAGAGCAGAGGGGTCTGCAGAGGCCAGCACACGGCACGTGCGCTCGGCGGGGAAGAGAGCTGCCACTCCCTCCAGACACGGGCTGGAGACAGGCAGTCTTGGCCCAGCCCTCTTTAACTCCAGGAGTTGGGAACAAACTGCTGGCCATCCTTGGTAGTCGGGAACAGGGCTGCAGGAGCCAGAGAGACTCGGGTGAAGGGCCACACTCCATCACTGGCAAAGTGAACACAAGGGACAACCTCCATGGGCCACTGTCTCCTCGTTTTCATAACAGGTGGCTCCTTTCTCACTTCCTTGCGTGCAAGGCGGCACTGAGCTAAGTCCGAGGGAGGCAGGGGGGAACACGCATACCCCCTGTGTCCTCATGGCGCTGACAGCCTGGCTAGAGGCGGTAGGGACCAAGTGAGTTCTGCCGTGCCCGGCCAGAAGGCCCTGCGCTGTCAACTACAGATGAGGTGAACACTATATGCGGACAGCACCTCTCTCCAGGGTCCCCAGGGGGTGGGACTCAGCCCGGACCCGAAGCCTGCTTGTGCTCTTCTTCCTATCCACGTGCCTCTCCCTTCCTGTCCATGGTTCATATTCTGTATCGTGGCTGACAAAGAGCTTAACCTCTTACCACCCAGATGCACATCTTCTGTAAAAGCCTGGAGGCTTTCTTGTGGACAGCCCGGTCTGACCGTCCCACTCTCTATAGCATCTCTTTGTCGTCCAGCAATACCCAATTACCTTGTTCAAAGGCCCCCAGGAACAGAATTCACTGCCTAATGGCACATTGGATTCTATAACAGCTTTCTTTTCAGCGGGTTGGACCTGCCCACTCTGACTTCCTCAGTGCCTCAGTTTCCCCAAAGTGCTAATACAAACTCTACAGACTGTGCCATTGCTGTCTGGCTCCCCTGAGGCAGCATTCCAGCGCCTCACACTCGGTAGACACACGGTATGCACTGCTGATTAACAAACGAGTTAACGGAGCCATCACTAAACTAGCTTCCAGAAAGATGCAACAGCCAGCCCAGGGATGGACGCTGTGAGACCTTGGCCAGAGTCCTGACTCTGCCACGTCTGGCTGGGGACTGCCCCCCCCCCCCCAGCCTCACTTCCTTATCTCGAAGACAGGTTAGTATGGAAGGGACTGATCATTTACAAAAGTTATTTCAAATGCACGGTGCCACCTGAGCCACACAATGATCAAGCGATGTGGTTGTTACTTCCGAGTTTCTATCCCACCAGCGGAGTGTGACATGATCGTCTGAGGCATCCTTGCTTATATGGGTTAGGATCCATTTTTAGACCACTGCCAAGTTGCTGGTTGAGGAAAACAATCTCATTATTTCAAGAGCATGCTGCTTATTTTTCTATTGGTGTTTTAGTGTTTTCCATGTTGACCTGTTAGTAGTTTTTACATATTATGGACATAATAAACCCCTTGAGTTTCTTACTATATGTTGTTAGTATGCCCTTTAGTTTTGCAGATGATTTGCAAATGTTTTTTGGAGATAAAAGTATGTAGATGATATTTATATTAACTTGATTTTTTTAAATTATAAAAGAAATATGTACGTGGAGTTAAAACAAAACAAAACAAAAACCCATTTAAATTGCATAGGAGGTACAAGTAGGAAAGAGCCCACCTCCCCACCTCTGACTTCCCAGTTCCATTGTGCAGAGGTGGCTATTTTGAATAGTTTTCTCAGTTTCTTTCCAAAAATTTAGAAGTTTTACATTTTTATGTGGACCAATCTGTCGCTTCCTTTGTGATTTCTTTAATTATTTTTTCTACATTTTTCCCATTCTGGACTCAATATTCTATTCCTAGTTATAGAATAGTTTCTTTCTAAAAACATTTAACTCTTTAATCAATCTGTCACTTCTTATGGTGAATATATGGGATAAAGTATAAGGGTCTATTAATAATTCATTATCCTTAATACTTATCCCATCTCAGAGTCATTTGTTGAAAAACCCCTTCCTCCCTTCCTTGCCCAACTAATGTGTGATCAGGGATGGTGTTGCTGTCATTATTCCATGAGCGTATCCCTGATTAAGGAGCTCTTAGACAAAGGGTGGGGAACCTGCAGCTTTAAGGCCACATGTGGCCTTCTAGGTCCTTAACTGCGGTCTTTTGACTGAATCCAAATTTTACAGAACAAATCCTTTTATTTTTATTAATACATTTTTGTTCACCTTTTATATTTTTATTTTTTAAGTGAAATACTAAAGAAGAAAACAAGTTTCAATGAAATAATCCTCCTAGATTGTCCAGCACAATTAGAACATTAGTAAGTCATAAGGGCTAAACTGACGGCTGCTACGCTCATGATTTAGTGCTCACTCCCCCGCCTGACTGGCGCCACTCCCGCACGAGGCTGGTTGGCGAGAGTTTATGGGGGTTGAGTACACCAGTCTGTTATCCGCTTTTGACAAGGGTGCACTGTGTTTCTGTTTGAAGTGGGATTTGTGAGTAGTTGCACAGCTCGACAGTATTTTTAAATTCTGTCTGCTTAACAGCCTATCATGTCAAAGAAGACCAAGAGAACAGATTTTTCTTCTGAAGGAAGAAGACAGATTTTTAAATGAGAGTTGGGAATTGCAATGTTATCTTGTTCCTGCTAAAGATAAGATGATTTGCTTGCTGTGTGATACTGCAATGTCAACATTAAAGAAATTCAATGCTCATCAGAAGGATAACACTATAAGGACCATAAATATTTTAAATCAGAGTGACAGGTATGAAAGGTTGTACTGCAGAAATTAAAAAATGAAAAGCAAAAGCAAAGACAATTCTTTCAAGCAACAATAAGACCTGGAAATAATGCCACCAAAACAACTTATATAGTAGCTTATATACTTGGGAAACAAAGGAAGCCATTCAGTGACGCAGAAATTGTGAAAGAATGCATCACTGAAGTTGCAGGATGCTTAGATCCTGATGACGTTTCAAAGTACAAATAACTGCCTCTTTCAAGGAGAACAATAACCGATTGGCAGCATGAATTAGCCTTTAACTTAACAGAACAACTTCATGCAATACTTCAAAAGGAAAATACATATTATTCAATTGCTTTGGATGAATTAACTGATACTACTGTCTTGGCATGGGTTTTACACTTCATTCGGGTCATAACAGAAGATTTTCTTTGCTATGAAGAGTTACTCACTTTGGGCACTCTTGCAAACAGAACACAGGGAATAGATACCTTCAACAACTTTCTAGATAAATGTCGTGAAGTTGGACTGAATTTGGTAAATTTAGTGAGTGTACGTATAGACGGTGCACCTTCCATGACAGGAAAACATGAAGGGTTTATTGCACAGATAAAAAAAGTATTAACAGATCCAGATACTTTCATTTCCTTTCATTGTATCTTGCATCAGCAAAATCTCTATGCTAAAGCTATTATTTTAAGAGACACTTTGTGACAAGTTATAAATATTGTTAACCATATTTGTGCAAATGCAATATGACATCATCAGTTTCATAACACACTAAAGCTGAACGATGAGGTATTCAGTGTGGATTTGCCATATCATCCTACAGTGTGTTGGCTATGGTGGGGACAGGTGTTAGCCAAAATTTTATCTCTGCAAGAACAGATCATTAAATTTTATGAAGAACAGAATCAGCAATGTAAATTATTGAAAGAAGATTTCTATAGGAATGCAACATTTCTGTGTGATACCATGTCAAATCAAAATGACTTGACTATTTCTTTGCAACGTAAAACTAAGTCTATAAATGATATGTGGCAAAGAAAACCCCAAGCATTTTGCAAAGAGATAGCTTTTTTCAAAATACTTCTTCAGAAGGAAATTTTGGATGAACATTTTCCCCAGTTAGCAAAGGTCATTGATGAGCAGGATGATATACGCAAGTCCTTTGAAGAATACAAAGCTGTTATTGACCTATTAATTGGAGAATACAATGAAAGCTTCACTGACTTTGAGAATCATGACATCACACTCAAATTAGCATTTCAGCATCACCTAGATGATATCACCAAGGCACCTAACAAACTACAGATGGAATTGGTTGAGCTCTCAGTAGATGACATTTTAGGCATTGTTTGATGCTAAGAAAGATCCAGTTGAAATACGGGAAATGCAGTGGAATACCCACGCCTTCTGCAACATGCCCAAAAATGCCTTCTTGCTTTCGACCACTTATTGCTGTGAATCTACAGTCTCCCACCTAACCCAAGTCAAGACGCCCTTAAGGTCACAAGTGACTGACACCCATCTAGAGGATCAGCTGAAACTGTGGACCTCCATGCTGCAACCAAACATTCAAATGCTTTCCAACCCAAAGCCAACACAATGAAGTCATTAAAAGGTTAGTTAACTTTAGAATTAACAAATAGCTTTCATTTTTTGAAATTATTAAGTACATAGTAGTTAGATTTTTACAAAATAATGTACATTTTTAAGTATATCTAATTGAAGTTTCTTGAATGTGGCCTTATTTGATTACAGCTAGGTTAATGTGGCCTTCCAACATGGAAATGTTCTCCACCCATCTCAACTCTAAGGAAGAGTCCGTCCATCCAGGAAATATCCACCTACTGTGTACCAGCCCTGACTTCAAGGGTGCAGAGACCTCAACAAACAGACCATCATCCTACACCATAATTTCCACCATGTGCCGCTGGGTGATCTTGGGCAAGTCCCCTGCCCTCTGTGGGTCTCAGCCCCAATGAACAACTCAGGCTGTAGACGTGAGAGGTCAGGCAGTCAGGGCTCAGATAATCTTGGACCCCTGAACCCCCTCCCATCCCTGGGGCAGCCAGCTGTAGGAGGCCAGGGAGGCCAGTTAGGCTGAGGGGCAATGTGGGTCACTGGCCACTCCAGGTACGACAGGAGAGGACCTTACGGTCAAGTGAGAAGGGACAAGAAGGTTTCTGAATAGAAAGTAGATGAACAAGGCCCTCCGAGTGCTACTTGCTAGCTGTGTGACCCTGGGCAAGTCACTTACGCATGCTGGGGTAAATCTTTACCATACAGGGTGACACTGAGACCCGAAAGAGATTCCAGGGCTGGATTCCCTTTGCAGCCTGGAACAGACTCTAGCACGTCTGCTGCTGTTCCAGCTCCTCTGGGGGCCCACTCTGTGACACTTGGGCAGAGAAAGCCAACAAACAGCCCAGGTGTCTCCCCCTGGGGCAGGAGGGCAAGGTGGGGAGACAGCCATACACCGGCCTGGCAGCATGGGGGCTCTGGGTTTGGTGGAGAGCTGGCAGGGCCAGGGAGATGCTCACCTGTAGCAGTTGTTGTTATAATTGTTATAACTTCCCAGAGCAGTCAGACAGCCCAGGCAGATGGCATAGGAGAAAAAGATCTGCGTTCCAGCATCTACCCAGACCTGCGGGAAGGCACAAAGACACGGGCATAAAGAGAAGTCAGACGTGTGGTGAGAGGGTGGCCCTGGCCTCTGAAGTGTCCACCCGCACCCTGCCCTCTGGGAGCACCCCACGAGGGACAGTCAAGCCCCCTGCCCTCTGGGAGCACCCCACGATGGACAGTAAAGCCCCCTGCCCTCTGGGAGCACCCCACGAGGGACAGTCAAGCCTCTTGCCCTCTGGGAACACCCCACGAGGGACAGTGAAACCCTCTGCCCTCTGGGAACACCCCATGAGGGACAGTCAAGCCTCTTGCCCTCTGGGAACACCCCACGAGGGACAGTGAAACCCTCTGCCCTCTGGGAACACCCCATGAGGGACAGTCAAGCCCTCTTGTTCTCTGGGAACACCCCACGAGGGACAGTCAAGCCCCCTGTCCTCTGGGAACACCCCACGAGGGACGGTCACACCCCCTGCCCTCTGG
>VSMD01046210.1:0-24970 GCA_008750895.1 Mirza zaza
TAAATTCTTTTTTTTTTTTTTTGAGACAGAGTCTCGCTTTGTTGCCCAGGCTAGAGTGAGTGCCGTGGCATCAGCCTAGCTCACAGCAACCTCAATCTCCTGGGCTCAAGCAATCCTCCTGCCTCAGCCTCCCTAGTAGCTGGGACTACAGGCATGCGCCACCATGCCCAGCTAATTTTTTCTGTATATATTAGTTGGCCAATTAATTTCTTTCTATTTATAGTAGAGACGGGGTCTCACTCTTGCTCAGGCTGGTTTCGAACTCCTGACCTTGAGCAATCCTCCTGCCTCGGCCTCCTAGAGTGCTAGGATTATAGGCGTGAGCCACCGCGCCTGGCCGCATGCCAAATTCTTTAGAATAGATTTCCAGAAGTGAAACTACGGAGTCAGGTGGGAAGAACATGTTTATGGCTCTTTGATGTGCTCATATATTGCCAAATTATTTTGAAAGCCTATGCGCTGTGAGTCTGGGTGGTTGCACATGGTTAAGTTCCTTTACACCTATGGCCTACCCAGCCCTTCTGGAGCTTGTCCTGATTTATCCTCCCGGCAGCCGTGCGTGAAGGTCCTGGGCCCTTTCCAGGCTCTCTTGGGCCCCCAAGGCAGCCAGACTGAGGTGGGAACAGCGCCCTCAACTGTTGTGAATTCCCCGGGGCTAAGATGACTAATTCTGCACCTGTCTCTGGGCCTGGAGTGCTCCCTGCTGCCCGTGTGAGCATATTGCCTCCCTGTCCTGTGACCTGGGCTCCACCTCCTCCCCACCACACCCTCCTCTGGTGTCCCCAGTTCAGGTATGGCCTGAGCAGGTGCAGGGACAGTCACAGCCTCTTGGAGGTCTCCACTGTCCCTTAGGCAGGACAGGAGCACAGTCCGTGATGTGTCAGCCTCCTGCACATTCCTGCTCTAGGCAGCTCTGCCGGGAGAAAGTTCTTCTTTTTCTTGACCTAAAATCTGTTTCCTTGGTGTTTCTTCTCTCCATTCCTGTGTTACCCCTAAGGGCCACAGGTCACCACTCTGCATACTTTTCCCTGAGGCCCTTCCTTTCCTGCAGGTCCCCTTCCCTCAGGGTCTTCAGGCTTCTGTCTCAGCTGGTCTTGCAGGCACTTGGGAAGAGTGCCCTCACCTCTCGAGTCTCAGCTCCCACTGTGGGACAGAGATAAAGCACTCCATCCCGCAGGCTGGTTGCAAAGACTCAGCATAATACCAGCAAAAATCCTGGCTCAGACTCTTGGCTCAAGATGGTAGCCCAGCGCACAAATGTGCTTCTCCTTCCTGCTGAACATCTGTTCACGGAAACTAAACATGGACAGAGAGGGAAAAGGAAAAAACAATAAAAAGCTATGTGTGGGAAGATGGCTTGGACAGTACCTAAAGGAATCAGAGATTTTAACATATTCCTGGAATATCAGAATGGGTCACTTCACATTTATTGGTATATGGGAGCAGAGAAGGCCGTAGCCGAGATGGAGAAGTAGAGAGGTCTATGGGGGTCTTTGGTTTGGTGGGGTGAGGTCAGGCTAGGGGAGCAGAAGAGAAAGGAGGGACAAAAACCAGGGTGGCAGCTGCCACGTGGTAGTCAGGTTAACCTCCTGCACCTCGACTTCATTTCCCCTAGGCTGAGGCTGCAAGATTTTCTCTGAAGAAATTGAGTAGCCAGTCTAGAAGGGGCCAGGGCTTCCAGAGAAGGGTCAACCCCACAGAGGACGGCCCTTCTTGTTTTGGCCCCATCTCCCCACCTGGGCATGCTAAACCCAAGGCTGCCAGTCAACAAGCTCCGCTCACGTCCACAGAGTCTGCTTTCAGCTCAAAGAAACAGAACTGATTTGAGAAAGGGAAAACTTAACAATAAAAATTAAAACCCTTTAACTCATCAGAGAGATTCAGGAAATGACTCTATTCATGATATAAAAGCAGGATATTATGATAAAGGGACATCCAAGGAAGAGTTCTTATATATTTAAATACGTTAAATGATTTTTAAAAATTCAATAAAAAGATTGCAAAAAGCTTGAGAAATTTCTCAGAATGAAGAGGGAGAGAAAGAGAGAGATGCATAATATAAGAAAATATTATTCGACATAGAGGATTGATCCAGGAAAACCAGTAACCATTAATAGCAGTTCTGGAGGAGAAAACAGAGTGGAGGGGTAAAAATGATTAAAGAAATAATAGACACTTTTCCAAGACTTAAGGAAAAAAAAAGACAAAGTCTTGAGAATGAAAAATGCCACCAAACATAGAGCAGGGTGAATGAAAAAAAAATCCAGATTTGCACCTATATTAGATATTTTGGAGTGCTAAGGATAAGTTAAACACCCCCAAACTTCCAGTGAGAAATAAAAGGCAGGTCATATTAATGTTTATAACAGCAACACTGAATCTTAGCAATGGAGCAATACTTTAAAAGTGCTGAGAGAAGATGATATCGAGCTTAAACTTTGGTATCCAATCAAACTATTAATATGAATCAGGCATGAGAAGAAAGCAAAAATATTTTATGACATTCAGAGACTCCAACGTTTCTCCTAATTCAATCTTTTGGTAAAAAACTGCTTGAGGGTATACTCCAGCAAAATGAAAAGGAGTCCAAGACAGAGGATGACGGGGATCCAAGAAGCAATGAATCTAACATAGGAGAGCAATGAAAAGAGATTCCAGAATAACAACTGTATGGCAGATTAGGCCTGCCCCTAACATTTATTTGCAGGGCCTGGGGCAAAAGCAAAAATGGAGGACTACCCTGCAGTTCATCCCCTTCTCTTCCCATCCTGACTTATGTCATTCTGTGTGGACATAAAAACTTACATGTCCAATCCCTGTTCACACATCCTCCCATCCATGAATACAGCTGCCACTGGCCATCCTCAGGCCTAGATGTGTACAGACTGGTGGCATGGTCCACCGTCAGGAAGGGCAGACCTGGAGAGGAAGCCTATGCAGACCTTGGGATTAAGCTGTGGGGTCCCAAGTACTCAAAGCATTGGAATGGGGCCTTGGGGGAAGGGTCGACATGAGTTCCAGTTGGACACTTCCTCTCGTATCCGAGAGACTTCTCATCTGCGGGGAGGAAGACCGGGGACAGACCCTCTAATGCAGGGGTCCCAGAGTAGGACCCTCGTTGTCTGGCTCTGAAGTGGTCCTGATTGTGCAGGGTCCATGAGATGATGCTTACAGACTGCTTAAAACAATGCTTGGCATGTATTAAGTGCTCAATAAATATTAGTTATTGGTATTATTATTATTCAAATGAGTATCTGAGGGCTGACTCACCCTTTCAAGGATGTGATAGGAATAAATGAGATTTTTTAGATGCGGCTCCACTAAAGGCATGTGGATGAGATGAGAGGGCACCCCTCTGCTCTGGGTACCGAGACTGAGGTTGCAGGGAGGGCAGCCAGCCTGCTTGCTAGAAGCACGAAAGACTGCTCTGCCCCCTGGAAGTTGTTATGACCAGCATTGTGTCTTTCCCAAGGTTACCAAGAGCTCTGCGATTATAGAGTGACTTGGCTGGGGGCTTCTCAGAGATCAGTAAACAGAAGCCTAAGATGGGCTGTAGCTCTATTATAATAAAATCTCTGTTTATGGGGCACCTGCTATGTGCATAGATGCTGTGCTACAGCTTTTTCCCTACAACCCTGGAGGGAGGTACATTTCACAGATGAAGCAACTGAGCCTCAGAAGATTAAATGTCTTGGTCAAGGTCATGGAGCCAAGGAGGGGTAGAGCGTTGACCCCCAAGGCCAAGCCCTTTCCTTTGCATTGTGTTGCTGTGTCTAAGGCACAACTCACGGATGGAGGGTGGAGACCTTCCCAGGGAGACCCCGGCTGATTTCCAAACAGGGATAACAAAAGTGCCCAGTACCAGGAGGCACTCAGGAACTCCTGCCTTGCCAACTGAGCCAGGCTCGGCAGCACGCCCTGGAGCTGCTCTGTGCCCCTGGCGAAGGCTCCGTTCTCACCCAGCCCTTTATCTGGTGGTTGCTGGACAGAGGCTGGGGGAGGAAGAGGCTGCTGCAGTCTCTGGCGGGCCCTGGCGTGAAGGACACATCTCAGAGGTTGCGTGTGCCTTGGGCTCTGTCTCGGGCAGTGCTGTGGGTGAGAGGCAGTGATCTCCCCCGCCCAGTGCCAGTCTCCGGGGACTTTGGCCTTCTCAGCTGCGCATCTAGGATGTTGTTTCTGCTCTCCCACCAGCTTTTCCTTCCTGATCCATGTCTGCCTGGTCACCCACTCGTGAAGTTGGGGCCAAATAACCAAACTAGGTCAGGGTCAGCTAATGCCCTCAATGTCTTGGCCTGGGAGATTTTCTTTAGATAAACACAGACTCTGCTCATGACTGATTTAGTGCTCAAGTCCACTACACGGCTACATTTACACAATGAAGCATTCTGGAGCAACGCTACGCCAAAGCAGCCTGGCCAAGGTCAGGTTTCCCACGAAGCAGAGCCTAGGAATCACGGTGGGGGCAGGGGGAAGTGAGACGAGGAAGGAAGGAAGCCACTGTGGGTTACATAAATGAACAGGTTACTGCCGTTTGCTGTTGGAGCTCAGTGCTGCTGGAGACTTCTCGGAGACATCATGGAACGGATCTCAGAGTTGTCCCATTTGAGGGGTGAAGATACTGGGGCATTTATCTACCAATTCCCATTTGCCATTGGTTAAGGGCTGCACCCAGGGGCATTAATTCCCCTGCACCCCTGGCCTGCCTGTGCATGGGTCAAGCACGCCCATGCAGCGGGAGACAGCCCGCAGGCAGAGTTGCAGGATGCTGCAGTTAGCGGCCATCTGCAACACAGCCAGCCCTTCTCGGCTCACTGGTTAGGGGAAAACAATACTCTGAGCCACCAGACGACCACGAGGAAAAACTTTATTGCTCCGAGCACTTTACAGGAATGTCACCAACACCACATTTGGACAAATATATAAAAAGCACAACCTATTGTACAATCATTCCATCTCCTCCATTCGTGCACTGTACAGATGCTTCCCAGGCCTCCTTCCCACTGCGATAGACGGTTTCAGGCGCAGCAGCTGCACTTGTCTGCACCCCCTTTGCAGACGCAACCCCGGGCACACTTGGCGCAGCCCGGGGGGCAGCAGGAGCAGCAGCCTGGAAGGGTCAGGAGATGCACAGATCAGCTTTGAGTCAACACTCCTGTCTTACCACCGCCCCTCCCACCGCTTAGAGGAAGTAGGAAAAGAAGATTGTGTGCACGAGGCTTCCATCCATATTAGCAAAACACCTGGGATGGGAGGTCGTGGGATGTTAGAGCAGGAAGGGATCTCAGGGGTCATCTAGAGTCCACCAGAGGCCTAGAGAGGAGAGGAGGTTGCCAAGGTCATTGGACAGTGGTAGAGGCAAGACTAGCACCCAGGGCTCATGGCTCCAGGCCAGTGCTCTGTCCCTGTCACCACTGGGCAGGACAGAACCTCTCCTCCGTCCCCTTCCTGCCCTAAACACTGAGGGTGCCCTGATCCCCGGGTCGGCGGCAGCCTTGGGGAGATCTCTGCTTGGTTCTCATTCCAGATCTCGCCCCAAATGGGTAAAAGGCCTCAAAGCCCCCTCAACCACGCCGGCGTGGCAGGAGGACTGAGGATGGGGAATCGGGCCTCTCCGGCTCCGAGCCAGGGGTGCCCCCCACCACACTCACTTTTCCGACATGTTTTACAGCTGCAGGTTGTGCATTTGCAGTTGTCGCCGCAGATGCAGATTCCTCCTAGAAGATAAGACAGAGGATGGAGGTGGGGCGGGGACACAAGGCACGAGCCAACTGTCACAGAGGCAGGGTTTCTGGGCCCCTTGGGGAGGGGGGTGCTGGACGAGAGGGAGATGATGCTGCCGAGCATCACCCCAGTGTCAGGACTGTCCAGTGGTTCCCAGTCACAGGCCACGGATGGGAACTGGGATAGTTACCTCAGAGCTCCCGGGGGATACTTGTTAAAAAGCAGATTCCTGGGCCCAACCCTTGAGATATTCCGATTCATAAGTCTGGGCGAGGAAAGGGAATCAGTTTCTTTAAAAAAGCAACCCACTGGGAGGCCGAGGCGGACAGATTGTTTGAGCTCAGGAGTTGGAGACCAGCCTGAGCAAGAGCGAGACCCCGTCTCTACCAAAAATAGAAAAAATTAGCCGGGCATGGTGGCGCATGCCTGTAGTGCCAGCTTCTTGGGAGGCTGAGGCAGGAGGATCGCTTGAGCCCAGGAGTTTGAGGTTGCTGTGAGCTGGGCTGACGCCACGGCACTCTAGCCCGGGCAACAGGGTGAGACCGTCTCAAAAAAAAAAAAAAGCAACCCAAATGATTCTGATACACTATGAGGTTTGAGAAGCAGTAGACTAGGCCACCTTAACCAAGCCCAAGGTTCCTCTGGGAACTACCCGAGGCTCTGAGGCCCTCCCCACATGAGCAAGGCAAGATGGAAACCTCGAGGGAGCATAAGGGAGGTCAAGCGACCTACGGAAGCCCAAAGTGAGAGCCACACTTTGTTCTCGTAGCATAAAAACCATCCAGACTTTAACAAAAAAAATTTTATCTGTCATTTTGAATTTGAAAATGCTGGAAGCTTCTGTCTCTTCTGCAAATTTTTGGTACAAACATGTCCTGTTAAAGACACAGGAGTCTTGTGAGACATCTCGTTACCATTTTCCGAGGCTGAAAAGCCCAGAATGGCTTTGAACCCCGACTTCTCTCCCCTGGCCATCGTGCTTCCATGGAATTAAGAGGTATCAGAGACTCAAGAGTCCACATCAGTTAGAAACAACTTCCCTGCTGTCTGCAAGTGCTTAATCATTTCAGCACTTTCACAACAACCCTGAGCGTGAACAGTTGGGAATGAGTAACCCTATTTTCCAGATGGGAAAACTGAGGACCAGCAATAAGTGTCGGTGAGTAAATGGAAGCAATGGACCCAAGCCAGGCTGCTGGGCTCTGGGCCAGAGTTCTTCTCCCCACCCTGGTAGCTGCTCCTAGGGCCAGCAGCTAGCCAGGCCAAGGTTTTCAGGTTCCCATCTCAGCCACTGCCTGAGCCAGGATGTCAGTTCTAGAAGATCAGGCTGGGAGCTGGCAGAGAGTAAGGGCTTCCCCACAGGCTGCCAGTCTGGGACAAACCCCACTGGTGGCTCCTAATTGGAGGGACGAGAAGTGTTCATCAGAGTCCTGCAGGCTGCCTGGAGGAAGCTGGTATGAGGTTCCGGGACCCCAGGGTGGGCCTCCTTCCTTACCAGACATGCAGGTGCATTCTCCGGGGTCCATGGTCCAGTGTCCGAGAGGCTCGGGTGCTGTCCCAGCTGGGGAAGGAAGGCTGGGTGAGCAGCTGCGGGAGGCTCCCTATTTATGGCCGTGTAGGTGTAGACCTCGGCTCACCCCACCTCTCCCCGGGGCCAGACGCCCTGCACACGGCTCAGCCAGACACCCCGGGCTAGGGGGTGGGGAGAGCAGGCAGAGGGAGGGCAGAGCAGAGGCTGAGCAGTACGGGCATTCAGGTTGCTCTTCAAAAGGGGCGCAGGTGGCTGGACACCGGCCACGGTGTCAGGGGACCAGGCTCAGGCTAGAATGCACGCACGGTGCTCACTCACACTGGCGGCCTCATCCGTCGGTCTCCAAGCCCTACACATTTTATTGTCTGCTATTTCTGTTCCCTCCTGCACAGGAGCTGCACCTGTTCTGGCTCAGGGCCTCCTTCTCTCTCCTCTGGTTGCCTGTAAAAGCCATTGCCATGGCAGGAGGCTCCAGGCTTTAGAAGGTGCCCACCAAGGACCCTACTGGCCATACTCCTTCCACCCCTGGTCACAAGGTAGAAAACCAGGGGACTGTGTCCAGCCAGAGCTTGCGACCTTTCCTTCTAGACCACACATGAGTGGTAGAAGCAAGGGAGGACTTGGGGAGGTTTAACTACCGCCCCCATCTGCACCATAGACCCATTCTTGGGTATGGGCAGCTGACTTATGCAAAATAAGTCAGCGGATGAGGCAGCTTCAAGCCTCCCTGACAAGCTGCCGCCCTCGCCCACTCCCCGTATGGAAATTCTGGAACTGCTGCTGCTTACGCTTCCTCCAGAAAGCTGCCTCTAATCTCTCCCTCTCTCAGCTGGAAGAAGTTGCTCCCTCTGTGGCCCCTCTGCGATGTGTTTGGTGTTTTGCACAATGTTTAGTGGGCGTTGAGTGAATGAACAAATGAATGAATCAGATGAGGACAGCAGTCGAATGCGTGAAGACACGCGTGAGAGAGGAGGTGTGCGAGGGAAGATATGAATGAGCGAGTAAAAGGTGAGGGGACAAGCGCGTGCATCTGTTGCAGGTAGCGCCACTGAGGGTCTCTGCTGAAAACACTGTCACTATTCAGAAAGGCCAAACGTGGTCCTGGCCACGTGGGGCTACTTCCTCCAGTTCCTAGTTGGGCTTAGTGGGGTCTCTGTCATTCGTCCGTAAGGACCACCTTGGCCCTCGGGCTGATCTCTGGAACCATGGGTTTTGAGCCGAGAAATTCTAATGAGTAGCAGGAACAAGAACCCCTACACAACCCTGAGAACATGCAGTGGCTGGCAAGCTCAGCTTAAATCCACACTTAGCAAATAAATATTTCTTTGGAGAGGTGATCTTTAACCTTCTTGGGGAATTCAAGGAGCCCTTTGAAAATTCAACGCAAGTTCTGGACCCCCTCCCCAGGGGGAAAAACAAAGCACAAATGCACATTTCCTCCACAAGTTCAGGGATTTTGTGGATCTCCTAAATCCCACTGGTGACCTCCTGAGGGGTCCTGACCTAAGAATTCCCCTGCAAAGAAGCAGCTCTGCCTGGAGCATCTCCTCTTCTCACGCAGCAACTTTAGCTCCTTTGAGCCACTGAGTCTTAAATATCTCCTTCTCCAGTTGTGGTCTGTATTTTATGCATAAGTAAATTCAGGTGGTTTTCTCAAAACAGTGAAACAGATGGTTCCAAAGGAGCATCTAATACACCACCTCTTAGGAAACATAAAATGGCACGGTTTTTGTCTTCTCTCCTTCCTGTAAAGGTAAAACCTAAATACATGCTGCTCCTGTATCCAGCAGTTTCTGCCAGAGAGAAGTTTCTGGAAACTCCTGGCCTAGGGATAGGGGGGCAGGGTTTAAGCCTGCAGTGATGGCGGAGAAAGGTCTGCCCTGCCCCCACACCCTGGTCTATGTCTTGCTGTTGGTATTGCCGCCCACCCTCTTAATGTGTGCGTCTCTTCAGAAGCAGCCTAGAGCCACTGGTTTTATTACGCTGCTTTATAAACTGGCTTCTCTAGACCACAGGCTGCTCAAGAACAGGGCAATGTCTTATTCATCTCCACATCCCCCTGGCCAGACACACTGAGTGCTGCTCCACAGTAGGTGGTCAATAAATATTTATAGGCTAATGGTGAATAATTGGTTCCATTAACAGAGTCACAACCAGGCTGTCTGCTCTGGCTCTTGTCACAGAGATTCAGAGCTCCTTGTTGCTCACGAAGAGCAACAAGTCAAAAGTTTGAGACCTGGAGTCACCCTGCCTAGGTCCTAATCCTAGCTCTGTTTCTTCTTTGCTGCAATGATTTGGGGCAAGTTGCTTGACCTCTCTGAGCCTCAGTTTCCTCATCTGCAAAGTCTAGCCCATGCAAATGGCAACCCTACAGCACTGTTGTTGTGAAGGTTAAATGACAGAATGTATAGTAAGCAGTTAGTTCAAAATCTGGCACATAGGCTGGGCGTGGTGGCTCTCGCCTGTGATCCTAGCACTCTGGGAGGCCGAGGCGGGAGGATAGCTTGAGCTCAGGAGTTAGAGACCAGCCTGAGCAAGAGCAAGACCCGTCTCTACTAAAAATAGAAAAATTAGCCAGGTGTCATGGTGCACCCCTGTAGTCCCAGCTACTCGGGAGGCTGAGGCAGGAGGATCGCTTGAGCCCAGGAGTTTGAGGTTGCAGTGAGCTAGGCTGATGCCACAGCACTCTAGCCCAGGCAACGGAGCAAGACTGTCTTAAAAAAAAAAAAGTACAAAATCTGGTACAATATTATTATCGTGATTACTATTACTATTATTATCATTATCTGTGCTTAATACAACTTGGCAGCCTGGTTCCAGCACCCACCCATTTGTATGTTTCAGGTTCATAGACCCCTCAGCTGGTGCCACAGCCCTGAGCAGGATGCGCTCATCAGCAGTGAGTATTGTGGAGTTTTAGTCTCTGTGTTCCCAGCTCTTAAGCCCAGCCTAGTTCATTTGGGTCCCAGGGCCTGGAGACCGTAGGACACTGTCCTTTCTGACTCTCCTTGCTGCAGTTTCAACCTGTTGGAAGGCAAAGCTGACCTTTCACCTACCGACCCTTGTATGGCGGTATTTCTGGTCTTATGCGTATGACTAGGCATGAGACATGGTGGGAAAAATCCGAGCAGACAGGGCCCTGTGGGGCATCAGCTGGAATCCAAGACGATCAGCACTGAAAGAACCTTTAGAAGCTGGGGCCAGGCCTCAGGTCACTGGGCTTAGGTGAGTGGCAGGGGGATTTGAACTTGGCTTCTCAACTTGCTGCTGGCACTCACGCTTTAGATCTGAAGCACTCATGACAGAATTGTTTAGCAGCTAAAAGCCTTTGCAGCTTTATAAACTGTTTATTAATTATTTTTTATTAGAAAAAAATTCAAACATACTAAAAAGTACAAAGAATAGTATTCCAAACACCGCGGTATCTACCGCCCAGAATGAAGAGATGTCAACATCATCCTATTCGTTCAGCTCTTTTAATTATAAGAAATGGAAATTTAGCGAGTTGGTGGCTTTGAACAGCATCTATGTGTTGGTGGCTCTGAACTTAGACTTCTAGCCCCAGCCTTTCCTCTGAACTCCAGTCTCCTAGCCTGGCTGCTACCCAGCACCCCACGTGGATGTCAATCGACATCTCAAACCCATCCTGTCTGCACCTGAGCTCTGCTCCCCGCCTCACCTCCTGCCACCTCCTCCCACGGTCTCGCCTGCCTCAGTGAGGCCACTTGGTTTGAGCTGTCATCATCCCTCTCCAAGATTCAGCACCTGTGTCCCACCTGGTGTCCCTGCATCTGACTCCGTGGCTGTCCTCTTTGCCTGCCCCTCCCCCACATTAGCCACCCAATGCTCAGGGTGATCCCATTAAAATAAAAGTGACATCATGTCACCATTGTGCTCACAAAGCTTCAGAAGATTTCCATCTCACTGAGTACACAACAAAGCTCTTGGTCACCTCTGGTCAGCCCCTGTTCCTTCTCTGCCTTGGTCTTCACTGTGTGTCCCCAGCCTCCCCGCCAGGGCATGCTTCAGCCCCAGGGCCTGAGCAGGTGTCTGAAAGATCTTTCCCCAGATATCGGCTCTGCTTACTCTCCACCTCCTTCGGGCAAGCTCTTCTCTGGCCACTTTCTCTAAAATTTCCACCGCCTCCCTTAACACTTTTGTGTGCCTTTTGCTTTCATTTTCTTCCTTGGTACTTATTACCACGAAACATTCTGTATATTTTGCTTATTTCTCATATTGTCCGACATGAGCAGGGATTTGGGTCTGTTTTGTTCACTGCTATACACTCAGTGTCTAGAAAAGTACCTGGCAAGTAGTAGGGGTTCCATTTGTCGAATTAGTATATGAAAGTCCTTTTATATTTTCCTCCTTAGATCCCTCCTCTCTTTCCCTAAAGGAAGCCAGTTATAAAGTTCATGTGCATCTTGCTCGTGCTTATTATATTTTTCTACATGTGTGGGCATGTACAATCTGTACACGGTATTGCTTTGTGTGTTTTTAAAAAGTCTGTAAGTGGTACCACAACGCAAGTGTTGTTCTGCAACTGTTTTCCCTTCCGCTGTTATGTTTTTGAGGTCTATCCATGTTGGCGCATGGCTAGTCTATAATATCGCATTGTATGAATATGCCACATTTTACTTAGCCATCCCCCTACCAACGTTCGGGTTGCTTCCACATTCTGTCTATTATAAAAACGCCATAAGGACCTCCCCATTCATTCATGTCTAGTAGAAGAGTGTGCCAGTTTTATTCATCCCTGGAAGAATAGGGGCCAATTGTAGGGGCAATTGGTCTCCAAAGATGCTATACCAATTTATGGTCCTTCTAGTAATTTCTGAGAGTCCCCATTCCCCCACCACCTCCTCTAATGCTTCTTCGTCTTTTTTTTTTTTTTTTTTTTTTTTTTGAGACAGAGTGAAACTCTGTTGCCCAGACTAGAGTGCCGTGGCATCGGCCTAGCTCACAGCAACCTCAAACTCCTGGCTCAAGCGATCCTCCTGCCTCAGTCTCCCAAGTAGCTGGGACTACAGGCATGCACCACCATGCCCAGCTAATTTTTTCTGAATATTTTTAGTTGGCCAATTAATTTCTTTCTATTTTTAGTAGAAACGAGGGTCTTGCTCTTGCTCAGGCTGGTTTCAAACTCCTGACATTGAGCGATCCTCCCGCCTCGGCCTCCCAGAGTGCTAGGATTACAGGCGTGAGCCACTGTGCCCGGCCTCCAATGCCTCTTATATTCACACTTTGAAACGTCTTCCCATCTGGCAAGTGGGAAGGAGCACGATGCGGTCTAACTGAGGCATAATTTGCGTGTTCTTGCTTCCCAGCTTCATCAATCATTTCCATCCAGAGACAGAGCGACTGAGAAAGCTGTATGAGTGAGGGAGGCTGAGGCTATGCTCACTCAGGGTAGTTCTAACAAAACCTCGCCCTCTAACCAAAATATACACACACACAAACACATGCAAAATTCTGCTTTTCCTGCCCCTGAGTCCACTTATGGAGCCCCAGGTAAGAACAGTATGGAGCCAGTATGGAGCCAGCCACCAGGGAGGTGGGTCCCAGCTCTGTGGATGGTAAAAATCAGGTCATGGCTAATTAGGAGCCACCTTGCTCAGGGCCCAAACCACCTGTGCACTCGGCAAGCTTCACAGGCTCTCCGGGGCTTGCGGTGGCTGCTTAATTACACGGGACTCAGCGCCACAGCTATAATTCAGTACCCACCGGGCAAGCGAAACCCTCCGCTTTGCACACGGCCCCCAGGAAGGATGAGTAAGGCCAACGCCGACAATTACTGACACTCATTGCCCCCAGCAGCAGAGTGGCTGGGCCAGGTTGGCTGGCAGCCCAGATGAGGGCTTTCGAAAGGGGGAAGGAGGCTCTCTGTCCGTCCTTTCCTCCTTCCTTCCTCCTTCTCTTTTCTTTGTTCTTTCTTCCTTTCTTTCCTTCTGTCCGTCTTTAATCAGTCATTCAGCACTAATACCAGGTTTGGGCTTGTCCTACAGAAGGAGGTAAGTGAACCAGACACAGAGCGTTGGTCCTTAGGAGCTTGCTTTCCAGGAGGGGTGATAAGCATGGCCATGGCTACCAAAAAAGGAGAAAGCAGGCTGGGCGCAGTGGCTCATGCCTATAATCCTAGCACTCTGGGAGGCCAAGGCAGGAGGATCGCTTGAGGCCAGGAGTTGGAGACCAGCCTGAGCAAAAGCGTGACACACGCCTGCAGTCCCAGCTTCTTAGGAGGCTAAAGCAGTAAGATCCCTTGAGCCCAGGAGTTTGAGGTTGCTGTGTGCTAGGATGATGCCATGGCACTCTAGCCTGGGTGACAGAGTGAGGCTCTGTCTTAAAAAACAAAAACAAAAAAAAGAAGAAGAAAGCAAGCAGTGTTTCTGCGAGGGCAGCACTGGAATGATCTCAAGAGTGAGCCCCTCCTCACTTGCCTCACCCTAGTCTGGACTCTTCATTCCTCCCAGTCTAGGTCACCTCTGGGTTCCTCGTGGACAGTTAGGGCTGGACTAGGGGTTTTCACATTGTGCACGCTCAGAGCCCTGGGGATCGTGGCGGACATTGTAGGGGCTGCTACAGGTGGGATGCCGGGTCCCATTCTCTCTATTTAAAAAGGCAGCTCCTCTTTCAAAAGCCAGTTTTATCCTGTGCATCCACCCCTCCCTGCTCACACTCATCACGCTGTTATGGGAGGTCGGTAGATAGCACTGAGCTAGAACCTCTTGGAAAATGGTTGGAGACAAGCCCTGCCTCGCAAGGTGAGTGGACGTGCCCAGGACAACATTGGGATTGTGGCAGATCCACACCTGCCGTCCCAAGCCAACGGGCCAATGCTTTTCCATGTTTTCTCTTCCTTTTTTTAAAATGAGTTCTTTCATTCTCAACTATTTTTAAAACAGATCAGAATAGAGAACTAAATATGGAACCTTCCAACACGATCAACTATTAACATTAAGTTCTATTTATTTCACATTTTTAAAGGAACAAACAACGAAGGAGCATGGAAACCCCATGTGTAATCTTCCCTGATCTCGTTTCCCTACCACCAAACCAATTTCACGAATTACGAGTTTACCGTGCCTATATATAGTTTTCTTTTTTTTATGACCTATTCTGTCTCCTGACCATGCATGATTATCTACTTTTACTACATATAAAAATTACATAGCCTTGTTTTACAGGTTTATAAACCTTATATAAAATGGCATCATTCTCTGTGTAGCTTTTTACAATTTTTTTTTTGTTTTTGCTCAGCATTTAAACATGTATCTGTGATTTTTAACTGCTTTATGTTATTCTGCTGTATGACTGCTTCACAGTTTAATCTTTTCCCTGATAACAGGCATTTAGACGTTTCCACTTTTTCATTATGATGAACACTGCTGCAACGAACGAAACGTCCTCATTTCCTTATGTGAAATATACCAGAGTTTCTTTAGGGAGTGTGCAAGGAGTGGCCTTGCTGGTTTGGGGAAAACATTCGCATTCTGCTTTACTAGATCTTCCCAAATTGCTGGCCACAAAGGTTGACACTCCCACGAGCCACGAACTCAAGTACCCATTTCTCCATGTCCCTGTCAACACTTGGTATTGTCAGAATTTTTAATTTTTGCCAATTAAACTATGTTCCAGCCTTTGGGTTAGCCTCTGGATGGGACAGATACGGCAGATATGAAAGGACATTTCCTTGGTTGTGGATTTGCGTTGCCCTAGTTACTAGGCTGAGCATATTGTCATATGGTTTTTAGCCATTTGATCTCCTCTCTGCTTTTGCTCGGTGAGATGTAGCCCTGACCAATCTCACTTTGGGAACAGTTCATATCATTTTCTCAGACACTCTGCCTGTCTGTCACCGCCCCCCCCCCCCCCGCCCTCNTCCCTGTCTGTCCCCCCCCCCCCCCCCCCGGCATTTAGGAAGCTCGAAAATGACCTTGGGAGATGAAGAAGATGAATATGCTTGTATATCCCAGGAATGTCGCTCAAGGTGGCGTCCTGAATCAGCACCCTTCTGGAAGCAGCTGCTAAGCCTACAGGGCAATGGTCTTGCTGACTTGGGCAAAGTCCGAGTTAGCTTCCTGCACTTCGCCCCCGATTCATTTAGAACCCCTTCCTTCCAGTTGTAATGAATCCATGGCAAGGGGTCTGGACTTGCTCTGTAATGCCTCTCACGAATACTTGAAGAAGAAGGAGGGAAGCAGAATAATTCTTGGAATTAACATAATTCTAGAATGCCAGAGCTCTGAGAGCAGTAACTCGGTCCAAACCTTCTCTCCATCCCAGTTTACAGATTGGGAGCCTGAGGCCCCAAGACGGGAGTGCCCTGCTTGTCATTCCACCCCCCGTGTGAATCAGCTGAGTGGGTGAGGAGTCGAGGAGGAAAACCTCCAGGTGTCTTTGAACCTCTTAGGCAACTACACCGTGGCCGTTCACAGAAACTCCTGCTAGGATTAAGCAACCGCTGCAGACCCCACACGGTGGCACACGCCTCACCCAGGGGTACAAAGAAGGTTTATTGTGTGATCGAAGAGCTGAGATGCCAGAGAAGAAAACACCGGTGAGCATCACGGAACCACGTGTCGGGACAGTGAAACAGACTGAGGTGCCTCGTGTGCATCACAGAGTCTCTCTCCTCCTGCTCTCCATGCCTTCTTTTCCCCCTTCTTCCTCTTCTCTCCTCATTTTATCTCATTCCTCCTCTACTCTCTCACCTCTCATTTTTCTTTTGTTTCCTCTTTTCTCTTTCCTTATACAAGGACACCAGCCTGGGACTCAGGGCATGTGAACCCTCCAAACTCCCTTATTGGGATCACTTACTCACAAGTTCACGTCCCTGCCCTGGGCCTCAGTTTCCCTGAGATAACAAGGAAGTGTGCATTGCTGGATGACTGGCCCCTCCCAGCTCTGCTTCTGGGGCTAGTAAGGCGACAACTGTTTGGAGGATGCCTGTCTGTAAGATTTCCAGAGGGGCAAGCCCCTCAGCCAGGGTCCCCCCAAAATCAGTTTGTATCTAAGGCATTGGGATCAAAGCCACTTTTGAGAGAAACCTCACACAAACTGATAACTGTTTCCAGGCACGTTCTGGCCGTGATTTTTCTCCAAAGACGTGGGAGTGGGTTCCGTGGCCCAGGCCCTATAGACCTTGCCGTGTGCCACCCACACAGCGGGCTTGCTGGATTTCCAACACTTCCTCCAGTTCTGAAGCTCCAGGGGTCTGTGGGCTTCTGTTTGAGCAGAAGGGACCAAGGCTCAAACCGCACAGCCCTCACCCACCAAGCAGGGATTTCGCTAATAGCCCGGACCATAGTGCATGGGTATTTATTGATTTCTTCAGTATGAATATGTAGTTCTCTGAAGATAATCAGATCATCGCCAGTTAATGTTACGAAGAAAAAAACAAAGACAACAGTTTGAGGGTTGGGTAGCAGGAGAATAATTATCCATCGCCTTCATTTCTCGAATTGTGAAGGGTTCAGTAACCCCTCTCAGAGCCTGGGGGGCTACCGATCTAATGTCTTTACCCAGAAGGGGTCCGGGAAGCCCAGCGTGAGAACGAGGAAGGCTGACCCTAGCCGGGCAGGAAGGCCTGGGTGTGCCAGATTCCTGGCCAGATACAGGACTGAGTGAGCCTCAGGTGGACGCAGATTGATGCTGTCACTGCTTTGATTCTCTCTCTTTCAGTGACCTTGAGCGAGCCACTTGACCCCAGTTTTCCTGCCAATAAAATGGGGATAATAACATACCCCTCTAAGGGTGCTTCTTAAGAATAATTGGCCATTTTTTGCAGGGCACTTTGAAGAAAATTGCTGTGGGGATATTCTGTTGGCTCTGGAATTTTCCTTGGTGCAGATATCAAACAGACGAGGGTGGCCAATGTTCTGATCCTGGTACTCCCAGCCAAGCCACTTTCCCCAGTTTGGTTGGAAAAGAAGAGGGGGAGGGGCTGTGATCACAGACTGAGCCTGCCTAGACCATTAAAGGCACAAGTCCGCCTTTGATGCCTGCCTGCAACGCTTGTTAATTTTAATAGGAAGTGAGCAGAAGGCTCTGCTTAGCAGAAGAAAACAGGGCCAGGCCAAAGAGGATTAGTGCCAACTAAATTTAGATCCTGTTTGGCTTTGAAGTCCTTGGCTCCAGTGCTGGAATTACAGGACAACTCCTGGATGTCAGCAGGGTGGGAGGCAGGGGGCTGGGGAAAGTGTGGACCTGGGGCCCTGCAGCTCCTAGCTCAGACAGGAGCAGATGACCCCTGTCTTAATTTGGGGATCACTGTAGAGTCAACAATCTCCCAAGCTGGTGAGTTTCTGGGGAAACTTCGAATAGGGGTCTTAAACTTAAGTACATTCAGGGGCTAGGTTGTTAATACACAACAGCGAAGTAGGCTGATTGTAGGTAATAGGGAATGGTGGAGACTGGCAAACTGTCTGAGTTTCCATTGAATATTGGGATTTGGGAATAAGGGTCAAATTTTGTCAGCTCTTCTGATTTTATAGAGAAATTGAAAAACTGCATTTGCGTGTGTGTGCGCATGTGTGTAATATTCCAATTTTTAAACATTGATCAAAGTTGTTTATTTTTTTAATACTTTTCTCATGAACAAGTGTATTCACAGGCCACAGTAGCCCATGGAGCCCTGTGTTGTGAACTCTGCCTTGAAAACATAAAGCTTCAGTCTCTTAAAATTCAGCTAGGCCTTTGGTCACCATTTTCTAGAGACTTTAGTCTGGTCCCTGGTTGAGGGCATTGAATCACCCAGGGAGAGCTCGGAGAACATACAAATGTTTAGGGATTCTGATTTAGGGCTTGGAGTGGGATCTAGGGGTGGCTCATATTTTTTAAACTCATCAGGCGATTCTGATGCCCAGCCAAGTTTGGAAAATAGCGACCTGATGAGTCCCTCTCAGTGGTTTTTAATCTCTTTGGGGTCATAAGCCCTTTTGAGAAGCTGAAGAAAGGTATCAACACTTTCCCTAGAGAAAAAAAAAAAAGATGCTCATCCAGAAAAAAACTTGCATCCAAAGCTCATCCAAGGCTCGTCCTTCAGGGGGTCTTAGCACCCTCACTCCGAAGTCTATCCACGGCCACCAAGTTAAGAACCTCCCCCAGGCCTGATGGTAGAATCTCATCTACAAGAGCCATGAGAATGGTCTCCAGGATCTGATTTGTACTCCTCCAGTGATAGGGAACTCATTACCTTGGGAGATAGCTCATCCCCTTTTGGGGAGCAATAGTCTTCACTAGAATCCTTCCCACAGCAGCCCTCTGTAGCACCCCAGCTTTCACCCACACATCCCGCATTTGTCCTCTGGTTAATCTCTCTTGCTTTACTGGGGGAGGGGGGTGGAAGAGAGAGCTGTTGCAGGAGGCCAGGAGAAGCTGGGGGTAGCAATGACGACGAGCTGTTCTTCTTGAGATTTGAGAGTAGATTTGTGACCAGATCCGGGCTACCGCGGCTCATCACTCTGTTCCTTTTACAGCGCCCTCCATTCACCCAGTATGAAACGGCAAACTTGAATATTTACATCCATGTCAGCTTCCTCATCCTCCCCCTGTACCTTTCCCTGTGGCTGACTCTTTCCCACACCTGTGAGATGAGCCTTTTCAACAAGAGTCAAGTACAGCTTGGAGGTACCAGCAGCATCAAATAAAGGATCATTGCAATCCATTTAGCTCAGCACTGTGGCTTGGACCAGGGTCTGGTGGGCACTTGAGAGAGAGGAATGCTACTTTCTGTGATATTCATGCCATCACTTATGCATCGAACCACTTGTCCAAACATCGGCTGTTGTAAGTGAGCCTCAAACCTATTTCCTGTCACCAGCCTCAGATCTGTCGTGCAGGAATCTGAAGCCTCCTTCTGTTTTTATTCTTGGCGCCTCCTACCAAGAGGCATAGAGGCATAGAACACATCATAAGATCCTTCTGAGTAAAGTAGGTTGGAGAGGGTGCTTCTTTGCTTTGAACTGGTTTAAACTTCAAGGAAGGCTGGGCGCGGTGGCTCATGCCTGTGATCCTAGCACTCTGGGAGGCCAAGGTGGGCGGATTGCTCGAGGTCAGAAGCTCGAAACCAGCCTGAGCAAGAGCGAGACCCCGTCTCTACTATAAATAGAAAGAAATTAATTGGCCAACTAATATATATAGAAAAAATTAGCTGGGCATGGTGGCACATGCCTGTAGCCCTGGCTACTTGGGAGACTGAGGCAGGAGGATTGCTTGAGCCCAGGAGTTTGAGGTTGCTGTGAGCTAGGCTGACGCCACAGCACTCACTCTAGCCTGGGCAACAAAGTGAGACTCTGTCTCAAAAAAAATAAATAAATAAATAAATAAACAAACTTCAAGGAAGACCTCTTCTTTGAATAATTGAGGTTGAGTGACTCCACTGTTCCCTCCTTCTGCATCCACCTTGAGACTTTATAGATTTAATTCAAGCCAAGCCTCCTTTCCTCCATGTGGAAGAGACCTCATTCCATAGCTTTGTCATCTCACCATCCTTTTAGTCCCTGTAGTTATCCACAGTTGCCTTTAAAATATACCCAGGTTTGAAAGCAAATGCCCCTAAGTGTTTTCACCCATGTTTCATCCCAGGGCTTCCAGAAAATGGGGAACACGTGTGCCTGCAAATTCGGGCCCAAGCAAGTGAATCCCACACAGAGGCCAGGAAAGTGGCATCCTCTTACCAACCCACAGAAGACAGGAGTGACTGGCCACTTCTCATCGAATGGATACCCATGGGCCTGGCAAGTGCCCACTCATGCATTCACTCGTGCATTCATTCCACAATTGTTTCCCAAGTTTGTAAGATGTGCCAGGCTCTGGGCTTCAGAGGTAGCAATCAGTTAAACCAAGCAAGTCCTTTCCCTCTTAATTCTAACATTATAACAGGGGAGACAGAGAAGACAAACACATAATCACATCCATGAACAATTATTAATTGTGATATGTGACATGGGTGAATATCTACAGATACATAAAGGGAAGCCCAATTCAGACAAAAGAGGTGACCCTTTAGCTGAGACTTGTGGAGGGAAAACTGTTCCAGGCTAGGGAACAGCATATGCAAATGTCCTGTGGCTAGAAAGACGTTGGCTTATTTGAGAAACTGAGAGAAAGCCAATGTGGCTAGAGGCAGTGACTAAGGGGAAAGAAATGCTGCAAGAGCTGTGAGTCAAATGCCTACAGGGTTCAGCAGGTGTCATGAATAAGTGAAGTGAGCCAGGTCAGGGACAAAAGGGAGCAGTGGGGACTGTGGCAAATTGGGGGAAACACAACCTGTATAAAGGAGGCAGTTACTGCTCAATTCTAGCCAATCTTACACACGTGGAGATGGAATCTGCAAGTCCAATGTTGCCAGACCTTATGATTTTTCAAAAGAACCCCCCAAATATAGATTTTTATACAAAATCTCTAATAAAAAGAACACACCAAGATCCTCATAACACATGTTTGATGGTCTGGGTGCTGCCTGTTTGCAGCCCATGAGCTGCACAAATCCACAGCAGAGAATCAAGGAACTGCTGCAGGGGAGTGTCTCCCATTGTGTAAGGAAACTGAGGCCCAGAGTATTCTCAGCTCTTGTTCCATGTGGTGGTTTCCTGAGGCACAAGGGACCTTTCAGGCTGATTTTCTTTTCAGGCCCCAGGCAAGCTTTTAACTGTGGGGTTCAGTTTTCTAATTTGCAACTGGGAGTGTTGAGGCCAAGTTTGGCGGCTGCCTGGGACTACAGTGTGAGGGTTAATTAGGGTTTGAAAATGACTTTGAAGTTTCCCAAAGCAGAAGAGCTAAATACCCAGAAAAGCTCAGAAGGGGATTTCAAAGGGCTTGTTCCTCAGAGTGACACCGCCTGACATGCTCCATCTCATCGCATGTCCAGGGGCCTTACCCAGCGGAACTATGAACAAGTGGCTGCCCTCTGCGTGGGAATCCAGGGAGCACCCCAGTATACCCTCGTCTCCCCCATCGGCCTATCCTTTCCTTCCTTCCCTTCTGTTCCCCTTTCCTTCCTCACCCAGATAATCAGTTAGTCCCTTCTATGTGCCAGCCATGGTGCCAGTTCTAGAAATGCATCCTTGCAGAGCGTGCAGCCCAGCAAGGAAAATAGACAGGAAAACAGAAATTACATTCCAGTGTGTGTTACAAGATGGAACTTGTAGGGGGCCCTAGGAGCCACAGGAGCAAATAACCAACCCATCCAGGGGGTCAGGAATTACCTAGTAAGTGATGCTTAAACTGCAACCTGAAGTTAAGCAGGAGTTAGCCCCGGGGCTCGGGGAGGAAAGAGTGGGAGAATATTCCAAATGCAGGAAGCTTCCAGGATCAGAGACTGGTGAGGTGGGGTGAGGGAGTTTAAGTAGTCCCAGACTTGACTTAACTGTCTACACTGGTGGAACCCTGTAGGCCAAGGCCAAATGGTGGATTGGCAGTTAGGAGGTGTATAGGAACTAAATCACACAGAGCCTCAGGAGCCAGGCAAAGATTTTTTTTTTTTCAACCTTGAGGGTAATAAGAAGTTTCTGGATTTCAACCCAAAAGGAAATGTTAGGATTTGATTGCATTTCTTCAGTACTCAGTGGCCAACCAATAGCTTCTAATTCTGCTCTTCTCTGATCACCAAATCGTTCTGCACCTTTTCTGCATCCCAAGACACCAGCACCTCACCTGCAAAGTAGGTACTACCGTAAGTTTGTATTTGGGATGAGAACGCTGGCTCAAGGAGCTCATCTGCCAAGATCACTGAGCCAGAAAAGGGCAGAGTGAGGACTTGAACCCAGGTCTACCTGGTTCCAAGGCCTGGGCTCTGTGCATGATTTGGAGATAGTCAAGATAATGACAGATGCCCTGGACATGATCTGTCTTGGCCTCGTCTCCAGGTAGAAAAATATCTGTGGCGCTCTCACTGCAGATGTTCAAAGGAAAAAAGAAATCCCACCTCTAAAATCAACATCTGTACTGAGCTGGGTCAAATTTGGGGCAGAGACAGGTTGGGAGGAGCTGAAGCTCTGCTCTGTGTGTGTTTGCATACTAATGAGGCAAGAATACCAGTAGCTCATTAATGAGGACCTGACCTCTGGGCTTCTTAAGATGCCAGCTTTTGTCCAAGTCTTCTTTCTTTGGGAGAACATTCAGCTGGTTCCTGGAACGGATGCGGCTCAAAAGGGCCTTTCAAGGCCTCCTACTGAATGAAGTGTTTTGTTCCCACTGCTGTTTTTTAAAGACATGGAGAGAAAACAAACTCAGAGTGACTAAGAAGTACTGCTTCTCAGGGATGGGCAGGCAGGCAGGCTGTGAAGTCCCAGGACAGGCCGCCCATGAGACAGGGAGGCTGTCCTTGACTTGGGCTGAGTCACACACCCAGCACCTGTGGCAAGTTGTTGCCCTTGGGTTTATAGCCAGGAAGCCTGAAAGGAGATGTGCGTCCTTGGGCATGATGGGACACGTGTTGGTCCAAATGAACCAGAAGGTACAAATTCTCCTCTTTTCAGCACCGAAAGGAGTCGAGAGAGGGCTCAGCCTGGGATTAATGCTGTGTGAGTTTCCTGTGGGAGGGCTGGGTCCATGGTAGAAAACTTAGACTTGTTCACATTAATGCAAGAAGAGATGACAGAGGGAAAAAAAATACAAATGACTTGTAGAGCAACTGATAAGGTTCATCTACAATATAATGATAGAAATGCAAATTAAAACTACAAACAGCATTTAAAAAAACCTATGTGATTGACACAGATCCCAAAATGTGAAGTGTGCCTTGATGGGCGGCTCGGGGAAAGCAGGTGGGCTCAGGCACGGATGGTGACAGGCAAACTGAAGGGTGACCACAATAGCTCTCAAAATGCAAAAGCCACATGTATGTTCACAGAGCAACTCCACTGGAGGAAATTATTCTGTACATTTATTTATTACAGTGCACACAGAAGTGGCTGTTTTGCAATGGAATTCTAGACAGTCCTTAAAAACACAAGGTAGCTCTGCACGTCCCAATGTAGAAGGATCATGAAGACATAACGTTAACAGGAAAACCAGGGTGCAGATTGGTGTGGGTCAGGATGCCACCATTTGGAGGGAGGAAAGTGGGACGAGGCAACCTAACCATACATGTTTGTGAACAAAATACATCTTTCAGGAGATGCAAGGTCTTCGTTGTTACCTCTGAGAGACCTGGGGAGCTGAAAGTCCACTCAGCTGGGAGTGAGACTTACACTGGAGGTTCTTTTTTAGCACTCGGGTTATTTTTATTGTATCTTTGTACTACTTTTTCAAAAGAAAATAAGGGGGGAAAAAAGGAAGGAAACAAAAGAAAAGCAAAAATAAAATAAAATGCAACAATCATCTCACCACCCAGAAATAAGCACTAGTTAGATTTTGGCTCATATCTTCCTATTGTTTTTTAATTAATTTCAGGCTTAAAGAAAAGTTGCACCCCGTAGTACAAGGACGGCTGGGTGAGGTGGCTCATGCCTGTAATCCTAGCACTCTGGGAGGCCAAGGCGGGAGGATTGCTTGAGGTCAGGAGTTGGAGATCAGCCTGAGCAAGAGAATGGCCCCATCTCTACCAAAATTAGAAAAATTTAGCCAGGTGTACCAGTATGTACCGGTAGTTCCAGCTACGAGGGAGGCTGAGGCAGGAGGATCGCTTGAGCCCAGGAGTTTGAGGCTGAGCTGCACTCTATCCAGGGTGACAGAGTGAGACACTGTCTCAAAAAAAGAAAAAAAAAAAAAAGAACTGTCATAACTCTCATTTACTGTCACACATATGTGCATTTTGCCACATCTATGACATTCTCTCCTCTCTCACTCTCTACATATATGTAGATATATACTGTAAATAAATATTTCTTTCCTCTGAACTATTTGGAGTAAGTTGCCCCTTTACTACTAAATACTTCATTATGAATTTCCTGAGAACAAGGATATAAATTTACACAACCATACTACAATCAACAGCATCAGGAAATTTAACGCTGACATAACACTACCATTTAGTCTACAGGCCTAATTTACGTTTCACTAATTGTCTCACTGATGTCCTGCATAGCAATTCTTCTTTTTTTTTTTTTTTTGTTCTGGTCCAGGATCTCAGCCAGGACCACACAATTCCATTTAGTTGTCAGGTGTTTTCATTTTCTTTTCATGTCAAACAGTTCCTCAGGCTTTCTTTTTCTTCTTGACGTTTTCGAAGAGGAGAGGCCAGTTACTTTGCAGAGTGCCCCTCCTGCTTTGCCTGCTGTTTCCTTGTGATCGGGTTCAGGCTCTGCATTTTCGGCAGCAACACTGCAGAAGTGATGCTGTGTCCTCAGCACATCCTACCAGGAGAGCAGGATGATGTCAGTTTGTCCCGTTATTGGTGACGTTCACATATTTTTAAAACATGAAAAACTTAGCTTGTATTAAACAAGCTACGGGCCGGGCGCGGTGGCTCAAGCCTGTAATCCTAGCTCTCTGGGAGGCCGAGGTGGGCGGATCATTTGAGCTCAGGAGTTCGAGACCAGCCTGAGCAAGAGCGAGACCCCATCTCTACTATAAATAGAAAGAAATTAATTGGCCAACTAATATATATAGAAAAAAATTAGCCGGGCATGGTGGCACATGCCTGTAGTCCCAGCTACTTGGGAGGCTGAGGCAGGAGGATCGCTTGAGCCCAGGAGTTTGAGGTTGCTGTGAGCTAGGCTGACGCCACGGCACTCACTCTAGCCTGGGCAACAAAGTGAGACTCTGTCTCAAAAA
>VSMD01046216.1:0-48041 GCA_008750895.1 Mirza zaza
GCGGTGGCTCAAGCCTGTAATCCTAGCTCTCTGGGAGGCCGAGGTGGGCGGATCATTTGAGCTCAGGAGTTCGAGACCAGCCTGAGCAAGAGCGAGACCCCATCTCTACTATAAATACAAAGAAATTAATTGGCCAACTAATATATATAGAAAAAATTAGCCGGGCATGGCGGCACATGCCTGTAGTCCCAGCTACTTGGGAGGCTGAGGCGGCAGGATTGCTTGAGCCCAGGAGTTTGAGGTTGCTGTGAGCTGGGCTGACGCCACGGCACTCACTCTAGCCTGGGCAATAAAGTGAGACTCTGTCTCAAAAAAAAAAAAAAAACCTAAGAAGCAACAGAATCACGTGGTAAAAAACACAGTGCAAGGGAGGGTGTTAATCTCTGCTTGGGATTAATTGGCTCTGCAGCTTTAGGTAAAACACTTCACTTCTCTGGACCTTCATCTTTAAAATGAAGACACTGAATAGAGAGCTAGCATCAGATTCATAACCTTCAGGAAGAGACAAGAAGGAACTGAGAATGAGTGAAACCAGACAGAGTTGTAAGGACATAGGGCTTGATAGCAAAAGCTGGAGACATTTATATTTAAAATTTTAAGGTCAAATAAAACAGGTTGGCAAATTCACTGCAAGGACCACTAAGGTGACCTTTTCACTAGATCTCTTTCTTGTTGCCGTCAGACATTCTCATCTGAAAAAATAATGTTTTGGTGCATTTCGGACTTTATAGAAACCATCATAGTTTTCTTCAAAAGTTTTTGTGCCTGTTGAATTTCATAATATTTCAAATTCAAAATTTCATTATTTGTTATTGCAAGATTTTATTACACAAAAGCACTGTATTTCTCATTCCTCTGAATACCACCAACAAAGAATTTCTAGAAATAGTAAGTTACAGTGTTGTTCTCTAGGTTTACTCTAAGGAAAGAGATTTATTTCTAATGGGATTGGAGTCTGTCTAGACACTGACTTCCCAGCAGGGAGTTTGGACTTTCCACACATTTGTCCTGGTAGGACGTTTAGCATAGCCACTGCACACTCTCCAGAACCCCCTTCAAAAATCAACCCTGACAAGGCCTAGCACTTTCTACACCCATCATTGTCCACGTGTATGGAAAACGAATGTCTGGCATGGAGGATGGCGGAAAGAACCAAAGAAAGCAAGATATAATTCAATCTGAAGTACAAGTGGCATTTATGGCCACTTTTTTTCGGAACAAGCCAGTAGCTAAACAATAAGTTTGTGAGTTAACTTCTTCCCAATGACAGCTCATAGGCTACAGGTTCACTCTGTGAGCAGAATAGTCCCTGTAATCTAGATTTCTACCTAATTTTATTAAACCTCTCTTGCTATTCCTGTCTGTCATTTAAAATGCACGCTCCTATTCCCATCTCTTCCTACAACATACGTAGAAATGCACTATAGATTTTGAAATCTTAGAATGAGGGCACAGACAGGAATCCAAAAACCCCAGTTATCTCTGACATGGATGCTCAATGCAGCCACCGGGGAGCGTGAAGCTCTGCTGGTTGGCCGAGAGGACCAGACAGAAGGATCTGTCTGTCTTTCTCCTAGGTAGGAGGGCTGGGTGACCAGAGGGCACAGAAGAACAGAAAAGGAGGAGAAAGCAGTCAAAGGTGGCCACAGGAGTCCAACACAGAGACTCACCAAGGCTGGGAGGACTCGGGGCACAAAACTTCCGAGGCTGGAGCAGCTCGGCATACCCAGGCTCTGGGAGGGAGCACCGGGAGCCTCAGTGGCCCCGTTCGTTCCCACCCCCTTCAGCTTTACCCCAGCACGTTAAGTATATGCTGAGCTCCATAAAAACTTCCACTCAAGGACAGCTAAGAGCCATGCGTACCTTTGTCTTTCTTAGCACAGTTCAGACGGGCTGCAGTTCTCAAAGCATCCATAAACACTAAGGGAAAATGAAGAGAAAATCATTTCAGAGAATATAGCCAAAATGTAAGTCAGTTTTCCAAATGACAGATGTCAGGTCCTGCGGAAACCAACAGGATTAGCAAAGAACTCTACTAGACCCCAAATTCCCAATCTGTGACAGGTGCCACTCATTTAATTCATCATGGGATACACCCACACCATCTTACTTCCCATCCATAGACATGATCCACCTAAATATCGTCTCTAATAAATGCAAAAAAAAAAAAAAAAAAAGGAAAGAAAAAATCTAGCTCAGACCTAGATTCCCACACCTCCCCAATTCCAGTTTCCAACATGGTGCCCACAACTGATTCCAGCTCGCCATGCCCCCACGCCATAAATTCCATCCTAGTCCCAGTTGTCAGCTATACACTCTTCTGAAAGCTTCTATGAAAAACTCAAATAAAGACCCCACCCATAAGGATCAGGAAACTTCCTCTAAATCAAAATCGCAATATGAAAATATGTAATGAGCATTACGCAGCAATTTTTAAATTTGGGTTACACAAGAACCATCTTGGAACTTCATAAATGCAACCCCCTGAGACTCCCCACCTCGTTCCAGCGCGATGTCTGAAGTGCACCCTAAGGTGCAAGAGATCCCCAGACCACACTCGGAGAAACGCCTCAACAGCACAGCAACCCGAGTCCCTCTGGGATCGTTTTCTCTGTAAGGTTAAGACAAGCTAAGAGGAAGAGGGAGCCAGCCAGCTGAGGCAGAGAGTGGCAGTAGGACAGTTTGAGAATTCCCAGCACATCAGATTCTCCCCGTGCTTCCAAATCTGTGGGCCCAACGTATACTCCAAGAGGTTTCCATCCCAACAGTGAATCGAAAGACACAGAGGTCTGCAAGCTGGGAGACCCGGGCATATTTATGTATTGCTTTAAACTCTGGAGTAGCTGCTTTGCATTTCCTAGTCCACTTTGCGTTCTCAAGCTTGCCCGCCTAGCTGCTGCACTGTTCTGTGAATCTTGTGAGACCCTCCCTCTGCGGTGACTACTGAAGGCCTGATACCATGAGGAAATGACTAGAGAAATTTGAGGTCACAGTCTTAAAGGTAGACACAGTAGGAGAAGCAGCAAGCGGGCGATGCACCGATGCATCCACTGGGCCACGCACAACTAGCCCTGGGCTCGCAGGCACTCGGCTGCTCAGCCTTCCCATAGGGCTACCTGATTGGGTCAATTCCAGGTGCCTGCCCCAGGGGAGGCAGGAATGTGATGGAGACGCAGGGGAGCGTGCACTTGCATGCTGCTCCCCACTTCGTGTGCTAGATACTGCTCACATGCTTTATGCTCCACTTGCTCCACCTGCAACCTGAGTGGGTAGAGCACCTGAGCAGGTGTTTGTGGCAGCCGTCCTGAGGATGGCTCCCTTGGGAAGGAAATGGCTCATTTTCTGCCATCTGGTATCCCAGAGCGCAGAGTGAGTGGGAGGCACTGTGATGACCATGCACCTTTAGGGGAGGTTAGGGGAACAGGGAAGGAGAACTAGCCTATATGAGCGAGTCGGGTCCCTTGCGGTTCACTAAACACAGCTTCCTTGCACTGGCTGAGGGCTGAGGACCAAGGGGCAGACGCGGGCACTCTCCTCTCCAGCCAGTGGCTGTAGGACGGTGGGAGGGCTGTGCACAGCTGCAGCTGCAGCTCCTGGAGTGCCTGCTCACCTCCTCTGCTCTCCTACCTCACCCTACCTGCAGGGCCTCCCGGGGGACTAGCATGCTCCTCACTCCAACATGAGCAAACTGAAGCGCAGAGAAGGTGGGCAATTTGCCAGGCTGCTTGCTACTAAGCAGATAAGTCAGCGTCCCAGCCTGGGTCCGTGGGACTCCAAAACCCATACATTTCCTACTGGGATAGTCATTCACAAGCTTTTTGGGATCAGGATCCCTTTTCATTCTCAAAGATTATTAAGGACCCAAAAGGCCTTTGTTTGTGTGTATATATATATATATATATATATATATACATATATATATTTACCATATTAGAAATTAAAACATAAAAATTTAAATACACATTTATTAATCCATTCAAAATTAACAATAATAAAATTAGCCTTACATGTTAACAAAAGTAACTTATCTTATACAAAATAATTTGACTGATGAAAACAAAGGGAATAATGAGTATGACATTGCTTTGTATTTTTATAAATCTTTTTCACGTCTGGCTAATAACAGAAGACCCTTGTGTCTATTTCTGTATTCAATCTATTGCGATGGCATCACACAGCCTCTAAAAATCTCCAGTGGGTAAGTCATGATGAAAAATGTCTTAGAATTATCATGAAAACAATTTCTACCTCCAAGTCCCCTCGGAAGGGTGCCTGGGCCCCCAGAGATGTGCTGGCCACACTTTGAGAACCGCTGTGCCACGCCAGGTTCCCCTGCGTGGAGAGAGGAGGTTGGGTCTGCGGCCACAGCCCCGGCTGGGCTCGCTCTGGGAGCAGCTTCACTGACACAGGCAAGACATGTGGGGCGTGACCCACCGTGCAGGTGGGTCCTAGTAACAACGTGTTACGGAACTCAGGATTGAGGTTTCCTCTAAGGATAGGATGGTCTCTCATTTGCCAATCTGAGAACACAACAGTGACTCTGCCACTCTTGTGGTGCCCATAAGGCTGCATTTCTTAGAAATTGGGGTTACCACTCCCTGGGAGGCCACACACAGATCCTTCCCCACCAGACCTGACCCCACCACAAGCCCCATCTTTTGAGTATCAGTCTCTGCAGTTCATGTTCAAAATGATTAGAGGCTTTTACTATGATTCAAAGTGCTGCTTTTAATTTTCACTATGAAAATATAGACTTTATGTGTCAACAGTGGGCATTCCCTACCTTTGTTCTTCTGTGGGTTTGAGCAGAGTCAGGGTAGCATTTGAGATAATGGCTGTCATCAAAGTGACTATTCCAGCAAGAGAAGCAGGTGGGCCCAGGGCCAGGTGCACAAGCTGGAACCAGATGGATGGAGATGAGGACCTGGCCGGAGATGCACAGGACGTGGGAAGGGAGGCCGGAGCCACAGGCCCAAGGCGGGCTGCTGAATGCTGGTCAGGAAAACAGACCCTGCCGCTTCTGCCCAAGGTCAGGAGGATCACAAGTCAGAATCGCAAGGAGCAAGCAGGCCTCGGTTCCCATCCTAGGACACTCCCTCTGAGCGAGCTTCTTGGATCGCAGCAGGGCCCTGGTTGCTGGTTACTCCACCTAAACACTGTCCTGTCCCTGCAGAATATATCTAACATCATTTCTATGATAGAGTGTTTGTACTTACTTAACTTTATCAGTAGTTTTTGTTGACTTTTTAAAATAATATGTCATGTCAGCTTCAAGCACCTATGGAATATACATCTTATTTGAACTACAGCTTTCATTAACTTTGTAAATTTTGTCTCAGAGTCAAAAATGATCTCAATTGATTGCTTGGGTTTTTAAATATTAATAGTTTTTCTAACTTTTTTACATTGTCTCACTTTATAGGTAGGCTATTTCTATGGGAAGGGTCTATAATTTTAGTAAGATAAGTAAATTAGAAGTAACTTGTTCAAACTCTGCCTTCTGGGCAACTGTCAGTGAAGGACAAATAAATAAATAGGCTTACCTTCAGAAACATGTCGCGTGACAGCAGACAAGCATTAGCCCTTTGGCAGCCAGCCATACTTTCACGGCCAGCAAATCAACAACGAAACGGCTGCGGTTCTGCTTGTCTCAGCCCTGCGTCAACTGGTCAAGTGTGATGGAGCATCACGTGGCGAGGGAAGGCGAGCCGCCTGCAGAGACGGCCCAGCCTGCTTCTGAGGGCTCAGTACATGCTCTGGCAGAACTTCCAAGAGCTGTCCCCCCACCCCACAACTGTCTTCTATCATACCTTCTTCCTCCTTTTCTTTTCCTCCCTCTCTCCCTCATTCATTCAATCAACACTTAGTAAGCACCTTTAGCAGTTAGGAAGTCTGCTTTTCTCCAGGGAAAAGCTTCACAGTGTTGCCTGCTGAGACCTGGCAAGTATCGTGTCTCAGCAGTTCATATGACTCCCAGGGCAACCCTGGCTTCACCCCCTCCAGCTAGACCCCAACACCGGCCCTTTCTTACTCACTCTTCTGAGACCCCTTTATGCCCTAGACCTGTGTGCTACAGCCTTGAGGAAGGAGGAAAGCAGAGAAAAGGCCCAGGAGTCGTTTCCAAGAGTGTACATGAATAAGAACATATATATTTTTATTGTCTTAAACTGTTTTACAATGTCCTCATATCCTCAAAATACTAACGCTCTGTTTCTCTTGGTACCTGTTAACATTGGGAAGGTTACATTTTGTGTGTGTGTGTGTGTGTGTGTGTGGTGTGTGTGTGTAGATACATATAAATAACAGATAAGAAAGATATGATTGATAGTTATGGTAGATAATATATAGTAGTGAATAGAGAAGATAGCTAGATAACCACATGACACATAGAATCACTAAATTTTATAACAAGAATTCTTAGAGTACAATCCCTTTGTCCCTTAATAAGGGACCACAGAATTAACCTGACGGCTTATTTAGCAACTGTGAGCAATAGCAAACCTGGTCAAATGCCCCTGTATGTTTAACTCCACTTGTGCCTTGTGTATTTGGGGCCAGTAATAGTACCATTTCCCCAGGAACTTCCAGTCTAAAAATAGAACAAGTAAGCAAACATCTATTTTCATGTTAACTACAGAAATGCCCTTCTGTCCATTTATCTTCCTAATCCATTACTTTAATTTCTGTGATCTATACATATCAAGTTCAACAGTTCAAATGCCTGAACCTGCTCAGCCTAAGCACACTCCATTCCTTTATGGGAGGGCTTTGACCAAAGCTTTGGCTCTATACAGCTCTGGATTCCTGCTTGTCTTGCTGGCTGCTTTTTGTAGAGGAGGAAAAGAAAATAGATATCTAGGGGCTGAGAGAAGCACAACAATTCTTGCCAAGGCATTCACCTGTCCATCACAGTGGATGTACAGACTGTGTTTGGATTCCACTTCACTCACCGGGTATATTAATGGTAACTCCTACCTGACAATGCGACAGGCGCAGATTGCGTCTTTGATGCTGCGTTGTTCTGTGGCTTCATGTGATTTGACATCTTTGCAAAATGCCTGTCTTGCCACAACGAAAAAAACATCTGGTACAATTTGTGCAAGAATTTGATGCCTTAATACACCTGATGACTTAGACATTCTTTTGAAGTGCTTCTCTGTTCGCGAGAATAAGGAGCAGTTTGGCTGAGACACCAGTGCTTTCCCAGCTCTCTTCTTACCCGTCGGACCAGAGGGGAAACCTGGTCATCTTCTGTGGAAGTCAAGCCATCGGTATTGTCAGGGTCGCATTGGATGCATGTAGCAAAGAATCAGGCCTGACACTCAGGACGGGCAAGCTGAGAGAGGGGCCAGAGGATGGACAAGGAAACCTAACAGCAGTAGACAGGGAGGGAAGCCATTACCCACACTGGGACTTGCTCCTGAAAGAGTTTCAATTATAGTGATGATGGCAACCGTCAGCGTAGCTAGCTGCTCTTCGTTGTTTGCTTCCTCAAATCATAAATAATCCCATCACCTGTTGTAGGGTGAGGAGAGCCAGGGAGGCCAGCACGAGATGCTGTCAGATGTACAGCAGAGGTTGAGAGGGAGCAGCATTCTAACTCAGCACGTGTGTGGTATGTGGCTCGAGCAGGGCTCGGCGGGCCTGATCACCTGGTGAGGAGTCGGCAGACCTGTAGGTGGTTGTCATTCCTGATGCTCTTCAGTCCCTACATTCCTTTACTATTCCAGACTCCAGGTAGTCAGCAGAAGGAGGTGAGTTTGGAACACACTTAATCTAAAAAGAGTCTGATTTGTGCAAAATGGAGTCGTTTTACAGTCACAGTTTCACTGCTGCCACTTCCGTGGCATGTTCAGAGGTCTCCATCAAATGAGAATGTGCTCAAGGGAACTAGGTCTCCAGGGTGTCCCGGCCGACTTCCTTCTTTCTAAGCGAGCTCTTTCGTCTGCGCGTAGAGCTGACCAGATCTGGACTGCGCAGCAAGGGGTATCCTCAGAGCCATGTGATTCCGAGTTGTAAGTAAAACAAATGTGGCTTTTACACTTTTAATCAGTTTTCAATCGATCTGTTGACCCTTGGCTCAGCAGTGAGATGTCTGTGTTCCTTCAGACTCTGAGTATGTAACATCTGATCCAAGGCATGGCTTTGGAGAAGAGTGATTTGACAGTAATAAAACTCATATGCTTTATTTAACTATTAATAATATGACAGTGAAGGAAATCCAGAAATTAATGCAAAAGTTGATCTCTGATTTACCAATACAGCTGCAGTTATCAAAACCTGAATGCCTCTCTAATTGCGTCTTTTCTTCCAGCCTCTCAAAAAGTGTCAGATAATGATTAAAAATAATAGTACCTGCCACGCCTCAGCATTATCTGTACAGACACCATGTCAGGGCTGACTATAAGGCACATGCTGTTCCCATCTCATTGCACAGATGAAACTGGGCCCCCTGCCCCCTGCCCAGCATCCCACAGATCGTATATAGAAATCTGTACACCCACCTGATAGAAAGGCCTAGGTCTGCCTGGCCCCAGGTCTTACCAAGGTCTTACCTACTTTCTGCTCTCCTGCCAAGGAGCCTTCACACAGAATTGTGTGTGGGGGCCAATAAGCACTTGGTCCCAGCCCTATCTTTCGTGAGCTCTGTGATTTAGGGCAAATTATTTAATGCTTCTGAGCCTCATTTGCCTCAGCTATAAATTAGGAACAATCACACCTACCTATTATTGTAAAGGTCAGTGGGGAACACTAGTGTCTAACATGTTCGTGGTAAGTGATACTCAGTGTCTATTACAGGAATGAAGGAGAGAATGAGGGAAAAAGTGAGACCCTGATTCATTTCACTTCTTTATTAGAGTCAGTAAATATAAAGGGCAGGGAGGAAGACAGGGATTTATCGTTAACTCAAATATTCAATAGGCACATTGTTGGAATTATCCAATAGTTTATAGGGATTGTTAGTAGAAAAGGATTCACATGTTTTTGTCCTTGTCCATGTCTAAAATCCTGGAACCAGGAAACCAGAAAGATGACAAAGGACATTTATTCTTCCCTTGGCCTCTCTCTCTGGCCAGCAAACATCATCATCACTCACCAGGGGAGTCTGCGAGGTCCCAAGGAGGCCGCAGAACTCCAGCAAACAACCTCCATGCCACAGGGCACCGGGGTTGCTGGCAGGCACCTGGAGGGAGGCACCCACCCCACACCCACCATGGTCAGAAAGGACCACAGGAGGCCAGTCTCACGGAGAGAACTTGGGTTTTTAAAATATGTTCATGTTCTGATGAGGGGGCAGAGGAGTTTCCAGTGGAAGGGGAAAATTGTCAGGGGAAAATTGAAGGGGAAAAGCTCAGGCTGAGCTTTTGATACTCACCCCCATAAATTATGTCCTTGTGGAGGGAGGAGAAGGAAATCCAGGTGTCTTGGGCCAGGCACGGTGGCTCACACCTGTAATGCTAGCACTTTGGGAAGCTGAGGTAGGAGAATCGCTTGAGGCCAGGAGTCAGAGACTAACATGAGCAAGAGCGAGACCCCGTCTTCTCAAAAAATAGAAAAATTATCTAGGCAGGGTGGTCTGCATCCGTAATCCCAGCTACTCAGGAGGCTGAGGGAGGCAGATTGCTTGAGCCCAGGAGTTTGAGACTGCAGTGAGCTATGATGAGGTCACTGCACTCCAGCCTGGGTGACAGAGTGAGTTCCTGTCTGAAAGGAAAAAAAAAAAATCCCAGCATTTGATTATAGAGTTACAGTGGTCACTAAAGCAATTTTCAATACCCCACCTGAGAATCACAGATTTAGAAGAGCTTCAGTGTCTCCTGTAGGCCCCACTATCCACAGCTGCTACCCTAGCGTGAGGGACCCTGCCTCACATTCGTGGGTCTGATAAACCAAGAGGCGGCTACTCACAGAGTGGAGCAGGGTGGGGCTTCTGGTCAAAAATACTGGGCTCAACAGCCCACATCACCACACACCTGCTTCCTGTGTCACCCCAGGGGAGTTTCTGAGCCTCTCTGAGACTCAGTTTCCCTTTTTACAATATGTTTTAAAATGGCTACCTCCAGGGTTCTTATGAGGACTGAGTAAGAAGGCATTCATGGATATCTGGGTACCAGTAGATGCTCAGGAAATAGACTGTTCCTAAGGAGATCAAGCACTGTAAAGGCTGCTTTCTTCTTGTTAAATATTTCAGTTAAAAGGTCTCATTGAATTTGGTTCTATATGGGGATTTTTGCTTTTATTTTTGCTTTTACACTTTCAAACAGGAGTATCATTGTGTCCATTCTTTCATGAGAGACAAAACACAGGCCAAGAGAGGCCTCGGTGGGACCTTGAAACTAGGGCAGCTGCCCCCAGTTCATGATGTATTTATTCGTGCTATCCATGTGTCACTAACCTGAAGACACGATACCTCCTTCAAAAGTATCCCCACTGCCTACCCAGATTAGTGGCTTAGGAAGTGAAGGTATGAATGAAGAGTTGCTTCAGTAACAAAGCAAGATAGAGCTCAATCATATTTCTGGTCCCTATTACATCAGCACAGGGAGAGAGCAAGTAATCAGTAGAGAAAAGATGAGAGGTATAAAACAAGACCCTTCAGGTAAGGTGAAAGAAACATTTTTTGAGGGTCAAGTATTTATCACAAACTCTCCATTGCCCCTCCCAGCAATCCTTGGAAGCTAATATCATCATACTAATTTGTCTTCCAATAAGAATGCTGCCCAAAGAAGTAGAAGAATTTGCCCAAACTTACACTACTAGGAAATGGCAGACCCAGGCCACACAGGAAGAGAAAGATGCCATGAAAAAATGCTGGCTCAGAAGTTAGGAGCCCTGGCTTTGTCACTCACTAATTCAGCATCATCTCTCAAGACAGGGCCCAGGGAACTGTAGCAGGATGAGGAAGACGAGGTGTGGGGGCAGGACCCAGGAACAGGCCTCCCCCACCCCCAGTGGGGTAGTGCACGCCTCCAAGGAGCAAACACAACCACAAGAAGGGCCAGAAGTCCAGGGTGTCAGGCAGAATAACTTCCGGACTACACGGACACAGTGGTCCTGGAAGGGCCCCGAGGTCTCCCAGCAGGTGGGCAAAGGTAGGCGGCCTAGAACAGCAATCCAAGCTCATAGAAGGCAGCAAGGCCACAGGCACTGGCTAGAGCCAAAGACAGAGCCACAGCATCAGGAGAGGACCAGACAGGGCTCCAGGAGGTACTAGGGCACAGAAACAAGGCAGATACTCAGTGACCAAACCTAGGAGCCCAGGGGACCAGTTCTCAGGAACCAGGCTGGAGCTGTGTGTAAAACCTGCGTCAGAAAAAGACTGCGGGCCTGGCAGGCAGCAAGAGTGACCTTCCTGCTTGAGTTCTGCGTTAGAGTTTCTTAATTCCCTCCTGCCTGAGTCAGGTTTCCCCCAAGGAGTAGGACTGAGCCCGTGGGCAGGGTGAGAAGAAACTTCAACTGTGGTAGCTGCAGGCTTTACAGGGGACATCTTGACATTCCTGACCCCAGGACTTTAGGTGAATCATTTAGCCAGAATGACCTCTAGTCAGTAAAAAGAAGAGGTGAAACATGGTGATTTCAACAGTAGCTTGTTGTAAGAATCTCTAAGAGGCACATTAACAAGAACAGGTATTAAAATGAGATTTCTCTGGAGAAGTCAACGAAACATGAAACAAGAAACTTTTTTGAAGCTGCCTAACCTACATTATTTAATTTTAGGAAAATCTTTATTTAACTTTGACTTTTATAAATTGGGGATAAAGAAATGAGTTCCTTAGGTATGCTAAAGTTTAAACTAAATAAAGCACTCCTGTGCTTAGATGCATATATAACAAACAGAAAATAATAAAAATCTGTAGCCCTAGGACCACTTTTTAAAAAAGAAAATCAGTAGGAGAAGAGGAAATAGCTTCTGTTCAATTCCAAAACAGCCAGAAAGAACAGGGTAAGGAAATTCTGATGGCTGCGAAGTAGAGGAAGCACAGCTGCAGAAGAAACTAAAACTTAAATGCTTTCGCTGCAGCAGCTCTTCTGTCTTTAATCTCTCTAATTGACTGCTTCCAGGGACGCTGAAACACATCCTCATCTGTTTGAAATAAATTGTGTTGAACAGTCTGACTGGAGCTGGAGATGATGGAGAATTGTTTTATTTCTATTTGCCATGGCTACTGATTCCTCGCTGTCATTTGCCTTTTTTGAAAAAAAAAAAAAGAGCTTTTTGAAATGGAGATGGTAACTGTTCTCCCTCTTTCTTGAAAAATCTCCACCCTCTTTCCCCTCCCTCGCTCCGCTGGCCCCGCAGCCACCCTCCCGAAGCCCCTCGGCTGCCCTCGGGGGCGGGGGCTTGCATCTGCCCCGGCCCTCGTCCCTCCTCCGCCGCCTCCCGCGTCCATCCAGCGCTCCGGGGGCGCCTCTGCCCGGCGACCGCAGCCCTGGTCTCTCCTGGGCTGCAAGCCCCCATCGGCCAACCCGGGACATTTCCACCCAGGCGACCCGCAGGAGGCCCACACGTGTGCGAGATCCGAGTCTGTAACTGGGTTAGCCTCGCTCTGAAGCGGCTCCCACGGCCTCTCCTCTGGGCTGCCTTTCTCGACCGGAGGCTCCGCCAGCCTCTCCGCCGCCCAGGCCGGCAGCCGGGCCCTGGGTGAAGTCGCCGCTCCCCCCCGTGCGGTGAGCGGGCAGCAGCCTCGAACACCCGCCTCCGCCGCCCGCACGCCCAGCCCGCCCGCCTCGTGCCCTCTCCCGTGCCCGGACCAGAGCCAACCTCCTCTCCCTTGAGCTTCGTCCTGTAGCGGTGTCAGTGCCCGGAGGCTGGGAGTGCCCCGAGCGCGTGGTGGCCGAGGGCGCCGGCCTAAGAACCGGGGTCCGCCACCAGAGAGCCCGGGTTCTTGGGCAGGCCCCGACGCCCTCAGGCTTCACCGTCCTGACGCGTGAGATGAGGATCATGACTGCCCCCATCCCCCCGAACCCTTGCGGGGATCGGATATTCATACGTGCAAAGTGCTTAGCACGCACCCTGGCCCGGAATACATGCTCAGTAAGGCCGAGCTTTGATTTTTAAAAAATTATTATTCCTCAATAGTCAACAAGCACTCAGTGAGTTTTCAGAATTAAATTCTCCTGAGAAAAAGTTAAATCCGGGGACTCAGGATCACAGGCAGAAAATCTAAGAATGATTTGAGGCTGGAATGTTTCTGTCTACCTCACATCGATGCCCCAAGGGCAAAATGGAAACGCAGGTGTGAGACCAAAGACCCACGCCCGCTGGTTCTGTGGGAACGAGGTCAACCTCCGGAAGGGGGTCGCACTCTCGGCCCCTTTCCTGACAAGCAGTGTCTGTCTTCAAGCTGAGTGAAGTGGAATCTGACAGAGTGCCTTCACCCCATCGCTGAGGTAGGGAAGTGGCCCAGGTGCAGTAATAATCGGTCGCAGTGGGCGCCCAGTCCCTCAGGCCTGGAACCTCCTGGCAGGGCTCAGGCTGCAGTCGTCCATGAAGGACAGTGACAAGGCATCCTGTCAGCTAATGGACACCTAAGTGCTTTCCTGAAAAGCCCGCTTCCCTTGAAGATGCTCATGTGAAGAGATTCACATTTAGTCTCCCAAAAGCCAGATGTGGAGACTATTCAGAGAAGCATCGTACCACAGCCTAATCTCTTTAGGGCAGTCAAAAATTTCAGAGTGTGCCATACTGTAGGAAATTTCTCATGCTCATGGCTGGCAACCGGAAAGGGGCAGCAGAGACGACAATGCTAATTCCCAGGGAGCTGTGTACAGCTCCCTGAACTAGTCACCGAGGGGAAGAAAAAAGAAACAGAGGTGAGTGTGGGAGTTTGTGGACTGAGCCCCGAGCTAGCTTTCTATCAAGCCCTGGCACCCACGGAGCAGCCTTGAAAATGTGAACTCCCTTGTCTGTAAAATTGAGGTGGAAAGGGGAAGCAACATGACTCCTAAAGTTCTTTCAGCCACAAAGTTGTGATTCTATAAGCCGTGATAGCAGTTCATAGTTCTCAGATAAGAGGAAAAATATAGCTTCTCTTATGAAAAAAAAAAATACTGCAAAACCCTTGAAATTATCATGAAGCGTCAAGACTTACATCTAGGGTCCTAACTCCCGGTCCAGTGTTCATTGATTTACCATATTTGTAGCAGATGCCATAGTTGCTCAATGCACACGCCCCTTCCTGCAACCACATGAGGCTGAATGACAGGCAAAAATCCAAACATCTTAAAACCCTTAAAAAATTGATTTATAAAAAGATATTTGAAACAATTGAAACAAAGTGTCATTGAATGCCTTCTCAGTCACTCAAATGCCTCAAATCAGTCACTCTGATTTGAATCAGACTCTCTGTTTCAGCAGCACCAAGTGTGTTAAGAACAGGACAAGACGGGCAGCTGCCCTTGCATTTCTGTTCCCACCACACATGTGCAGTTCCTGAGAACCTGCCTGAAGTTGCCAAAACAAATGATTTCCTGCCACTTCTGATGAACTACTGAGGAAGGAGAATCATTTGTCCTTTAACTGTCCTAGGAGGCAAAGAAGAAATTTCTGAAGCTGTCCAATGTGGCTTCGATGAGAAAGTAATTAAAGTCACCAGCAGAACGATCCTAACATTTGAGTCAGATAACAATATCATTGACAACAACTTTCCTTGCTGAAGGGCGGGGCTCAGAAGACAAATGAAACCTGATTTACCCTACTATTTTATCGACAATTCCCATTTGTTCAGCTAGTAAGATTTAGTCCAAAATTATACATATATGACAATGTTTTACCTACTGTTTTCTCTTTTCTGTGAGACAAAAATGAAGACAAAGAAATCAGACAAATCAAGACAAAGAAATCAAATTGCTATATTCATCCTATGACAATGACATGTCTTCCTTTTCCTATGACAATCTTTACTCAAAGTTTCTTTCCCTTATTACTTCCTTGTTGATGGCAGCAAAAGAGCATCCTTTAAATGTCCTTTAATATATACAAATTTCTTTTGAATCTCTGGTTCTGTTTAATTCCTTTAAAACTCAGTCTGATTTACTCAATGTAAATAATAACCAGAGAGACACACTGTGCTGTACAAGTGTATCTCAAGCTCACAGGTCCAACTTCATCAACTCAGTCTCACAGTCTTCCTCACCCTCCTATGCCAGTTATATTTTACATTAAAAGATAGCAATAACAAACTATATGGGACAAGAGTATAGGAGTATGATTTTAAGTAAAAATATCTCTACACTGCTAATTAGTAACAGTCTATGCATTGCTGATGAAGACAATCTTATTTTCTATAGACTTTCAAGTGATTGTGTACTTATTTTTACACAAACTCTATCCTTTTGATAATAGAAATATAGATTATGCTTTGATTTATGATCACATTATAACTTTCCTTCACTGTAAAGAAGTAATGAAGCCAAGCCATTTATTCAAGGTTTAGTTGTGTCTTCTACAGTAAGAAAGGGAAACCTCAAGCAAAGATTATGCTTGAAAGTGAGTTATTAATATATTAAAATGTGTGAAGAATCAAGGGAAATGATTAGCAGATCAAATAGAGGCCTTTTCTAACTAACATCAAGTTACTCAGCTGTTCCTTGGCCGTTAAAGGACCTTATTCACATATTTACTAATCAGATATTTAGTCAGCATTTGCTACTTGCAAGGCTCATTTTGGGAACGTAGAGCAATTCAAAAATTAATGGCAGTGTGTTTCTATTCTCCAGAAGTTTATAGACTAGCAGAAGAAATGGCATATAATATAGGCATGTAATATAGGTTAAAACGTGGCGAATACCATGAGAAAATATGTTAACATTTTATTGCAAAGGACGAGGAACAGGGAATGCAATTAGAGTTTAGCATAGGGAAAGCTTTTGCATCTTGAATGTTGTTATATAAATTATCTATTGCTGTTTAACAAAATTATTCCAAAATTTAGTGGCTTAAAACAACAAATATTTATTAGCTCACAGTTTCTGTTGCACAGGAATCTGGGCGTGGCTGAGCTGGGTTCCTCTGTCTCAGGGCCTCTCATGGGGTTTCAGTCACGGTGTCAGATGTGGCCACAGTCCTCATCTGAAATTTCAAGTGGCAGGGAGGGGAGGATCTGCTTCCAAACTCCCTAATGCGGTTATTGGCCAATCTCAGTGCCTTATCCCATGGGCTTCTACACAGGGCTGCCACATGGTCTGATAGGTGGCTTCCTCCATGGCAAGTGGTCTAAGAGAGAGCACCCAATAAGATGGAAGCCACAGACATAGATATATATGAGATACATATATGATCTCAGATGCACCATATTCTCTTTAAGTCCAGCCCACACTCAAGGAAAGGGTATTATGCAAGTACATAAAGACTAGAAAGCAAGGATCACTGGAGACCATTTAAAAGGCTGCTGACCACGAATACAATTTTTTTCCTATTTAAATGCTAAGACAGGACAAGATTCACTGTTTTGCCTAGAGTTCTCTATACAATTTTCCAAACCCATCTTGAAACAAAAGTCTAATGCAAATGATGGGAAGAGGACAAAAGTGCTGTGTGTCTCTTCCTCTGCCTTCTATATTTTATTAAGGAATGATATTTTTTTCCAGCCATCTCAAAGTAGGTGCTAGAAAGTAGTGTGCTGTTGAAGTGGCTCCAGGACAGAGACCTAGGTGTGCAGGAGAGCTGTGCACATCTACCGTCCTTGTTGCTTGTTCAGAACATTTAGTCCTGTCGAAACAGGCAAAGCACATCTCCCATCACTAACAATAGTCTGTGATCACACAGAGGAAAGAACTGAAATCTTAAAGACAGCCTGACAAAGAAATGTCAGACAGTATCTACTGCCTTTCAAAGTCATGATCTTATCTGAGATTATTTAGATCAGGAGTCAGGGGAAAGTTTTACTCCTTAGAGTTTCTGATTATCCTGTTAAGTTTCTGCGAGGCAGGGAGGGCAAAGCCACCACACTTGGACAGGGGAGTGTCAGGACTAGACATTGGAGGAGGCTAGAAAAAAAGAATATATTAATTGGTCACAAGAAGCCCACACCTGTAAAAAGGAATGATTACATCAGAAACTAAATGCATAACAGCTAAGTTATCTTCATGTAATGAGAGAAATCCTTTAAACCTTTCCTTGCATTCAGCAAGCATTTACTGAGTTCCTGTTGTGGGCTGGGTGCTGAGTTCATGGATAAAGAAAAAAAAAAAATCTGAACATATGACAATAAATTATTGCCACAGGAAACTAGTGTCCTAATTTGATTTCACAAACCATTAGTCTCCTTCAAAGACTACTATTGCAGAAGAATTCATGGTCTACATTATTTTTATTTTCTACTTTTCAAACAATTAAACCTCATTAGAAAATGATTTTAAGGAAGGGGTGATTATACAGTGAAAAATGCATAAATTATGCAGTCAGAGAAACGTAGACCATAGTCTTGCAAGTTAAAAACTGTGGACTTGGGTAGAAGGCTTAAATCCATAGAGTTATAAGAATTAAATGACATATCTCTTTAAAATCCTCTACTGTGGTACCTGACATAGAGTAGCCATAAGTAAATGGAAGCCATCATTATTAATAATAGTCACACTGATAAAAACCACGATAACCTGTTAGCTTAGAGTAATGGCAGAACTAAAGCTACTGTAGTAGAAACAACGTGATTTTGTCTTTAAGAGCAAGCATACTACTAAGCAATATGAGGTTATTATGTTTCCACTCCCACTCTAACTTTTAAATTTCTCATTAAAGGCCTGGTCCGCAGCCCTGCAAGTTAAATGAGCATGTATTGCTAGGAGCGCTCTCTAAAGGGAGACATCAGAAGTGATTGAAGGGCTGGAAAATGGGGCAATGAGAAAAGCCCACAAGAAATGAAACTATAGAATGTGGAAGAAAGAAAACTACGAAGGTTTCTAACTTGGGCTATATAAGGGATAGTTGTTATTCATTTCATTAGGTGATATTACAGAAGACATGTCTGGATTAGCATAGGAAGTTTCAGGATCTCTTGCAAACATTTTACCTGTGAGTTTGAATTCTGTGCTCACTGCTCACTTCACCAATTTCTTGCCCTGTATAAACCACAGCTTCGCAATCTCATTTGCTGGAATAAATGTGGCTGCAGGGTGCTCAAGGATCTAGCTGGATATTATTTGGCCGAGATCAATTTTGTTTATGGAAAGTCAGTCAACATCAGTATGCTGCAGGTGATCTGCAGCAGATTGTTCCGGGCAGCAGGAAGAGCTTGGCCTACTGCGGGAGGCCGGCACGACTGGAGGACCACGAGCAAAGGGGGACAAGAAGAGGATGATGTCAGGGCACAGCGGCCAGGGCCTGCCAGGAAACTTGCTTTCATCAATTGCTTTTAGCAATATTACATCTGACGAAATGTTTTCCATCCCATTGTTTATAGCCAAAAATATATTTACTTTACAGAGCAGCGATTCGCAAGCTGTTCTGCACATTAGAATCACCTGTGGGTGGTAGGTTATATATCCCCAGATCAGTGACATCAGAACCTCTGGAGGTGGGATCCAGGCAGAGGCTTTAAAGCTCCCTCGGGGGTTCCATGAGGCAGCCAAGGCTGAGAACCGCTGCTGTCCAGGGTAACATTGAGGCTCCCAAGAAAGAACTTCACAAATGAACTCGAGTTTCCCTGTCCCCGAAATACAGCTTTTAGGAATCAAGTGGACTTTCCCAAGTGGGCAGTTTGAGGATGGACTAGATGATGCTTTTCAGTTTATTCTGTGCCCAGCACACAGGTTTATGGCAGATGTTTTTCTTTTATTTTCTTCACAGGCTATCTAAATGGCCAAATATATCATAATTTGGTTAATTCAGTTCACAGATCAATCCGTTCAAAAGGATACTGTCAACTCTGATGTTCTCCGGTACAATGTAGACAAAAACAATTGCTTAGAGGCTTACAGTTGCTTAGATTTTTCTGTTTTTGAATTTTGGATAGCATGCAGGTTATAGATTATAGGCCAGGGGAGAAAACCAATTTATTGCAAACTGGTCATCACACTAACAGACTGATAGCACCCAACATTTCTAGAAAGCAATAGCTATAGGGGATTATGATTTTGTTTGACAAAGGTAAACAGACATACCTGAATTCAATTTAAAAGTGTTGTTTTTCATCTTTAATTTCTTGTTTTTAGTTTCTGTTCAGAGGCATACTGTTATCTGTTAACCACACCACAAATATACATTGAATATCTTTTAAGAGCAGACTATAGAGGAAGGGTAGCCCAGTGTGGGACTTAGTGTAATCTACCTGGGGAGCTACTAATCATGGCTATCGGCAAGGTGGACACTGGATGGAATGGGTGATATTAGCTACACCAAGAAACAAGAAATTATTTCTATTTTGGGAGCCCACCCAAGGTGTCAAGGTAGATCCCCTGAGGAAGAGACTGGGTTTCGGGTGCAGAAGATTTATTGGGGTGTGCTCTCAGGAACAACACTGTGGGTGGGGGGGTCCCCTCACTAAGGCCAGACACTGAGGCCTTCTGTCCCTGCCAGCAGAGCCACTGGTCTGGATACAGGCTGCCCCCTCGGGTGAGGCAGCACCCTACAGAGGACAATGCCTGGAGACGATTCAGCTGAAAGCCACAGCATCTCAAACCTGACATGGGCTCCTGATAGCTCCCTCCAAACCTGTTAGTTTTCACACTTTCTCATCTCACTTAATGGCAAATCCATTCGTCCAGTTGTTCAGGCTAAAAGCCTTTTTGCTGTCCTTGACTCCTCTGTATTTTTTACGTGCGCATCTCTTCCATCAGCAAATCCTGTTGGTTTTAACTTAAAAATAGATCCAGAATACAACAGCATCTCACCACCTCCACTGCCCTCATCCTGATGCATAGCTCTGCCCAGGTCCTGGCCTCAGTCTGAGACTCGGGTCTCCTTGTCTGTTGTCAAGCACAGCCACCAAACTGGTCCTATGAAAGTGGAAAGGCAGTTTGGCTCACTCTTCTGTTCAAAATCCTTCAGCGTCTTCCCAGGTCTTCTCAGACTCTTTATGACCCACCCTTAGTTGCCATTCCAACCTCAGCAAGGCCCATGCTCGGTGACAGTGGCCATCCCTCTGCCTGGAAGGTCCTTTCCAACACACACTCAGCTCCTGTACTTTTTCAGGCAGTTGCTCAAAAGTCACCTTCTCAGCAAGGCCTTCCTGGCCATCCTTCCCTCTGATGCTCTGCTCTCCAGGCCTTGCCCTGCTTCTGTTTTTCATTAGCATTTACTTGCATCTATATCTCATGTATTTTTGGTGTTTAGTGGTGAGTATTCGCTGTCTTTACCAGTAGAACATCAACTCCATTAGAACAGGTAGGGCTTCCTCCTCCTGTGGTTACCGGATGTCTCCAAGCCCCAGACCAGTGTCTGGCACATGGTCCAGGCTTAATTAACAAGTATGAAAACCAAGAAGAGGAACTGAAGTGCAAAATTCAGGGGTCTTCTGTGACACAAAGCCTCCTTGGTGTTCTAAAGCACTGGATCCATGTTTTAAAACTGACTGTTTTAAGTAAGTCCATGGACTCATGGACTTACTGCCGGTAGCCATGATTAGTAGCTCCCCAGGTAGATTACACTAGGTCCCACACTGGGCTACCCTTCCTCTATAGTCTGCTCTTAAAAGATATTCAATATATTTGTGGTGTGGTTAACAGATAACAGTATGCCTCTGAACAGAAACTAAAAACAAGAAATTAAAATGAAAAACAACACTTTTAAATTGAATTCAGGTACGTCTGTTTACCTTTGTCAAACAAAAGGACTTACTTAAGTCCATGACTCCATGGACTTACATGTACTACTAGTCCTAATAATTTGCATTTTAGGGTTTTGTTATTACTGTTGTAATTGTATTCAAATATTTTTAATGAATGATGCAACGGAACTAGCTCCCTGAGGCTTTTAAAGGAAGTGATGCATTGTTAAGTAGGTAATGAATCAATAAAATGATCTCCCGAGGTCCTGCTACTTAGCAAATTAATAATGGATCGATTTGTTCCTTAGTAGTGTCCAAATTCTTAACCTCCACAATAGCTGACCATTCTTTTGATCAAACAAAGCTTCAGGAAAGTTCTTTGTTTGGCTTTGTTTTGGTTTGGTTGTCATTTTTTACTCAGGATACTTGAGAGAACTGAGTGGGCAGAATGGAGAAGATTTTGGAATTACTTCTTGCTACTCTGCATTAGCTGCTTCTTCCAGTTTCTTTCTCCTATATCTAGCTCTTATAATACCACAAAGATAACAACACAGTCTTTTTGAAGTTACAGTGAAATTCTTACCACTTGACTGTTGAAATAAGGATCACTTTAATAAGTTTAATAAAGAGCCTCTGCCCTTGTTTTGTTCTGTTTTGGTGTTGGTGAGGTTTGGGTTTTTGTTTTGAGTTTGTTGTTACTGTTGTTTTATAGATTAAATCTTTCTACCTAAGAAAGCAAAATAACAAAAGGATGAGTCAACTTCTCTGAATTTTAAAAGACTGTGCATAAAAGGAAATCATCCCATCTTTCTAGTCTAGAGCAAGAAAAGTCTAGATATCTACAAGGATCTTTGGGCTGTGGTTTTTCTGATAGTATGCTAAACTACATTTTTCTTTTCTATTTAACTATCTTTATAGATTGTGAAGGTTGCTACTCATTCCCTGTGATTTAATCACTAAATCTGATTAATAAAGTTAAACATATAAAGCATTTGTACATAGTTCTTCAGAATACCCTAGCAAACTCTATGCTACCTTGGCATTATAAAATGCCTCCCAAAATAATGAGTTGGTAAGTTAATGAGACTTTTAATTTAGGTATTTTTACAGAATTGAATTCAAACCTTTGTTTCATTTCCTTCTTCTCATAATAATATTTCTAATAAGTGCTTTGAAGTTTATTAAGTGCTTTCCCATATATTATTCTTTCTATCTGATTCTCATAAAACTTTGTTTAGAAATTAGGTATTCAAACCTCTAGTAGCTTAAGCAATTTGCCCAGGGTTACCAAGTAATTAATGATGGAGCTACAAGAAAGATGAAAACTTATCTTTGAAATTTAAGTCCAAGAATCTTCCTACCTTAACATATAGCTTACTTGCTGGAGGCAAGTCCATGAAGAAAAAAAAAGAAGAAACTTTGGCTCTAACCCATGGGTCACAGTGATGACCTACAAATAGCAGTACTTTTGATCACACCTCACTGAGACCTAATGTAACAACAGCAAAGGATTCTGACACTAAGAGGAAACATCCAGGCCATCAACAACACTCAAATGAGCCGATAGTAGTTACTTAACAAATTTAGGGTTTAAGGGTAGACACTGGTGAATAATTTGGGCTACACACCCAGGTTTAGGCTAGCACTTGATTACCTACACAGGCTAAAGTGCAATTCTTCCTCTCAATTTGTAACTATGTTTGATTTTAATTGACATCTGTGTATAGTGAAAAAAATACTAATTTCAGTAATAGTATTTACATTTAACTGGGTCTTTGGACAAAAGAATGAGACACTAGGGAATCAGTTGCAGGTGACAGATGCCCGGGCCCAGAACAAAAGGTTCTTGGTGTCAGTCCCACCTTTGTCCTTGCTAACTCAATGAGCTCCCAGGAGTCATCCTGCCTTTTCACCTTCCTGTGCACGCACCAAGAGCTGTTGGTGTGAGCTGTATTGGTGCCGTACTGATGTATGAATTCATGTCCCATGAGACTTCAGGCATAAAATAAAAGAGTAAACATGGAATTGCTTATGACCTATATGCACTGAACATATGTGAGATTAAAAAAAATTAGTGGATCCATGAATTGAGATGATACTAAATACAATTACATAAGATTAGAGATTTTTCAATTATAAATAAAATTGGCAGTGAAAAAAAGTAACTAGCTAGTAGCATTGGTAGACTTCAATTCATAGTCATCACCTACAATGTGAAATATACTATGCTAAAAGATATAAAAATGCAAAGTCGAAGAATACACAGCCCTTACCTCCAGTACTTCACAATATATACACACATTACACAAATAAAGGCACGATTTTACAAATCCAATACAAAAGACACGCTATATGAGTACCGCACTAGGGATTTAAAGGAAGGAGAGAACACAGCCATGGGAGTAGGAAGGCGGGTTTGAGTGGTCCATGTTCTGGCTGGAGACAAGCATTTGAGATTGAAGGATATTCTAAACAAAAGCTAGTGAAGCAGGAAAGTAGAAGGACAGCAAGTATTCTCCATCGACTCCCAGGAAGCAGAGCAGGGCAAGAGCAGCTAAGAAAGGGAGGCAGGAATCACATGAAAGGCGTTGAATGCCAGGCTGGACAGTTTATTGTTAACATCTCAGATTGCAGAGACAACATGAGAAATGTCAAGCACAGGAATGGTAGATCAGAGTTGCACTTCAGGAAATTTCATTTTGCAGCAAAGCATAAAATTGGAGTAGAACAAAAAACACTTGAGGTAAGGAAATCAGTGAAGATGATATTGTATTAGCTTAATAAGAAGTAACAAGATCTAAACAAGGGAAGTGACAATGGGAGAGGGAGAGATAAATGGGCTGTAGATTACCTGTCTCTGTAACATCAATGCAGATACGAATATCTTTGAGCTGCATGGAATTGTCAGGTAATATGCTCATTTAAAAATGGCGTGAAGTCCAAGACAATGCTCTAAGTCAATGTGTACTTTAATAATATGCATAATATGTTAAATGAACAACACCATATATCTTAAGAATTATCCTAAGACCAAATCTTGACACATAATTGAGAAACAGTGGCCAGCTGAGTCAAAAGATGCTTTCCTTGACTCTGTTATGCAGTGAACTCTTGCTCCTGCCTGTCCTGGAGCTTCCGTCACCTTTGCTGCTCTGGCTGACCCTGTTACTCAATCTTAAGTGTCAGTTTTCCCATCAGATCCTTTGCTAGCCCTCAGATTAAGGGTTTCTTCTATGTGCTATAGTAGAGCTTCGGCTTATGTTTTTTCTTGCTTAATAGACTGATTTTGTTTCATTAGCCTATAAACTCCATGAAGGCTGGGAATTTGCTCAACTTGTTCTCAAACCCAGCACCTGGCTCAAATTCCCAGCCTTGGCACATAGGAAATGCTTAATTAATGTTCATGAATAAGTGCTATATGTTATAAGACAGATCTTTGATATGCATAACTCTTGCCAGACTCAATCAAATTTGCAGATTCTGGCCCGTGAGATTGGCTGAATAGCATCACCACAGAGTGGCAGGAATGGGTTTTCCATGAACCAGTTCACCTGAAAGAGAAGAAGTGTTGGTTTGCACTTATGGGAGCAAAACTTTCCCTGAGCAACTCCGTTGTCAAGAGCATCCCCACGATACCCACAGGGTCCAAACACACATCTGTGTCCTCCCAGGAGCACAGCTCAGAGGATCTTATTTGTATGAGCACGTGCAACTGATTGGCAATTAATTTGATTTTGCACCTGCCTCAGATCTCCTCAGGGCATTGCCCTGTACCCCAGAATCCATTTCTTTAAAGTACAGCTTTCAAAACTGTAGGCTTCCCTCTCAAAAGGCTACTCACACTTCCATGACCAAAAGTCCCATTTACATCCTCCGAACATAATAAAAGTATTTGTTTTAGACACACAGGCGAGGTGCCAAGTAGGCCATGACCGTAAATTATAGCTAACATTTTCCATATTTAATATGAGCCAGAACATGGGCTTTACACTTTACAGACATGATCTCATTTTCTTCTCACAGTAATATTATCAGTCAACATCATCATCATGTGCATTTTACAGCAAGAAGGCAGAAGTGCAGGGAATGTAAGAGCTTTGCCGGGACAGTTGCAGAGCTGCCCACGTGGTATCTAGTGCATGGCAGAGCTGAACGTGAGCCTGCCAGACACTGGCAGCTGACCGCCGGCTGGTTCTCCCTCCGCAGACGCTGAGGTTTGTTTCATCCACACGGCAGCGTCACAAAGAGAACACAGGGGAAAACAGTCTCTTGTACATAATTCATTTGGGGGGATGTTTGGTTCTGCTATTCCCCACTAAATCCCTTGACCCGGGCACACGCTGGGAAGGAAGGAAGCAGCGCTGACGAGTGGCGCACGGGCCTGTGGAGGTGCCCCGACTTCCGGCCTCGGCTTCACTCTCAGTCACTCTGCCAGCCGCCCCCTGCAGAGGGCACCTGTGGTAGCCCACAGGCATCTTTATTTTCCCCTTGGCTCCTGGCATAGAGTTTTAAATTTTAATTAGCTACCAAGTTTGAAAAAGTGGGATACTTTCCATAAGAATCTGAGTTTCCTAACCCCCATAAAAAGCTGGAAGGCCTGGCAGCCTCTGCCTTTGTTCTGTCACAGTGTCACCTGAGGTGAGTTGTGGCGGCCCTCTTTGGATGGGCACACACACTCTTCAGTTTGCCTCGAATTTCACCAAGCTCTGTTGTCTTTAAATCGGCATAGAAGTCCTCGATATTATGGCCATATATTGTCTTACTACCTGGCAGTCTCACTGAATGGTGTTCTTGCCTGGTCCCTGAAGGCACACAGTGAGCTCAGAGCTAGAGCAGCTAAGATTCCAGCCTACGGTTACCTCTTCTGTGATTTCAAAGAGCCACGAAAAGTAGCATCAATGCCAATTCTGGAACTCTTATGCTCACTGAGAGGCGGTCGCCTCACCCTTGGGGAATGTAGTATCTCTCGGAATCTGTTCTTGTCCAGTTGTTTGGTTCATTCTGCTCACTCTCTCCTGGTCTCTGTTGCCATCTTGATTGTAACTACTACCCTGAAGCTGAGAATGACTAGAACAAGACCTCCAGTCCTGCTACTTCCTTTAACCTCTTCACCCATGAGTCTTGGAGACACCTGTAGTGGAGCGTGTCTACAACTGAAAGTGCATGTTCTTCCATAATCTCCTCCCTGTCATCTCTGTCACCCACACCAGAAACCTGGGCCATCCTATGATTTGACCCTCTCAATTCACCACATTCAAACCCTGAGACCTGATAACTGAGTCTCTTAAATATTGAGACTTCCCCGCCATCATCTCTTCTCCATTTGCCCTGCCACTTCCTGGTGTGGGCCTCGTACTCCCAGCGACCCTCTGAAACAACTGTGCTCTCTATCCAAGTCTCCTTCAAGGCCACGCGGCATGGAAACATCAGGGCCGCCAAGCTATACCTTAAATGTAATTGGGTAGCTCCAGCTACCCCAACCCCATCAGGGGCCTTCCATTCCCCTCAATCCAGCGCCCTCAGTGCAGCACCCTGGCCTCTCCAGACTGGGGACCCACCATATTGCACTTCCCTCCCACTCCTCAGCAAAGCCAAACTGCTTTGAGCTCCCTTGTAAGTAATAGGCAATGACAGGCACTGTCTCTGGGGTGATATCAACGTTAAATAGATAGAGAATTTTGTAAGAAAGACATGTGTTCACAAAACACAGAAATGGAAGTCTATTTAGTGGGCCAAAAATCTTGACTTTTCAAAGTTAGACATGGACACCTGCACAGAGTTCATGTTGCTTCAGTAATGCTGACTCAATCCTTTCCTCCTCTCGTCTGCATGGCTAATTACTGCTCAGTATTTGAGACTCTGCTTAGGTCTCATCTTCTCCTGGAAGCCTTTTTTAAAACTCATGGCATCCCCACTCCCCTCTCTCTCTCTCCCTCTCTCTCTCTCTCTCTCTCCCTCTCTCTCTCTCACGCACAGGCTGGGATTGGTGCCCTCAATGTATATTCCCCTAGGTTCTGTCTATACATTTATCATGGAACTCAGTAAGTCATACTGTAATTATCTTTTTCTTCCTGATAAATTCTTCCTTTTCTTTTATTATTGTTTTATTTATTTCAGCATATTACAGGGGTACAAATGTTTAAGTTACATATATTGCCTTTGCCCCACCAGAGTCGGAGCTTCAAACGTGTCCATCCCCCAGACAGTGTGCCGTACCCATTAGGTGTGAATATACCCACCCCCTCCTCCCTGCTGCCACCTGCCTTACGTTTATGTCTCCTTTACTAAACTCGTACACACTTAAAAATAAAGACAGTGTATTATTCTTCTTTGAACCCCAGAACCAAGCACAGAGTAGTTCAAAACTACTAAATGAATGAATAAATAAATGAGCAAGCAAATGATACCAGAAAGCTTACATGTGAATCAAGCATTAAAATAGAGCCTGATATTTAGGATAAATTGAGCTGGAAGCAACTTCACCACCAATTTTAAATCAGAGGATATTTTTGTTACCACCAATTGTGAAACCAACCCAAACTGTGCCAAAAAGTTGAGTGGTTGAGTTCATCTTATATTTGTCTAAATGTCTTAGTATTTGTAGACGAAGAAATAATGTTCTTCTATCATAGCGATAAATTGATTTTTAAATGTTGACTGAGTTTCTGTAAATTCATAGATGATGTAATAACATTTGTGGAGTAATGATTTCCTACCACTGCCTACAGTTGCTATTCACGGCAAATTATTTACCAGAATATCAGGTAGTTAAAAGCAAATCAGGTCAGTGCTATGTATAAAATATGGTAATTGTTAGTAACAGTCTTTTAGATTATTACTGTAATACTACATTTTGCATTATACAAACATGCATTTGAATAAAAGCAGCATTATTGAATTTGATGTTCAGCAGTTATCTTAAAATGCTTATTTATAAACAATGTTCCACTGTACATAGACTAGACACCCAGTAGCAGGAAGAGATATTCTCAGAGTAAATTAGATGATTATTACCAGAAAGGTTAAAAAGTAAAAGGATATGTTAACTCTAAAGTATCTATGTTTAGACTTGGACAAATATATCAAAGTTGATATATTATTACAGTATTAATTAGAACTAATAATTAAAATTTTGGTTCCAGGCACATATATAACACAAGGGGAACAAATTGTCACTGTTTCTATATAAAACTAAAATGAGAGAAAGAACTATATGTAATACACACTCTGGATAACAAGCTCTGTGCAATTGTCCATACTTAATTTTAGAAAGACTAGTTCTCCCAAACTAAATAATGGACTCTGTTGTTTCAAGAACAAATGTTCTTAAATAAAAGTCTTAGTTGCAAAAAAGTCTCCGGCTACTTAATAGTTGTATAATCCCAGACATGTCATTTGTTTATTCATCCAACAAATGTTTATTGATCCTTTAGTATGCATTCCCAATCTGTAATGGTGAAAAAAAGGCAGGATCCCACTCTCAGATAGCTTTATAGCCATCACTCCAATCTGCAGATGAGTTAACTGAGTGACCGATACTTGGGTTCTCAGGATGGGGCTACTCTAGGCAATCTCTTAGAACAGATTGCAATTTGTGTGAACTAATTGAGACAAATAAAATGTTATATAACTTTTTTTAGTCTATGGAACTGGATGTGGTGTATACAGGTTTACCGCACATTAAAAAAATATCTGTGGGACTTCTGTTTCCAGGAAGACGAAGTATACATACATATTCCTATCCCTTCCACTAAGTAAAACTGAAAACTGTGGATATTACATATGAAACAAACATAGTAAGACTCTGAAAAGTACAGAGATAAACCAGAGCAGATGGGAGCCTTTAGTACGCAATGAGCAGCGTGGCAGTGAGTTCCCTAAGTTTTCTTTTCACCTCATATATCCCAGATTTGGAGCTAAAGTCTGGCAACCTGGTAATGTCAAAAGGCACAGAAAAAAAGGTGTCCAAAAGCTTGCTCTCTCTAGCCAAAGGATCAAGAAAGAGACATCTTAGCAAGACAGAAAATTTTAGATGATAACCACTCTACTCCAGCCAACACCACAGAAAAAACTGTGGTTCCACCTCCCCTCACACCAACATTGTTAAGTGAAGAGCCCAGACCTGCACCTAGCCAGGCTGTAACAGGCATCCCAACCCCACTGAGGCGGGGCTGAGACGGAGTCTGACCTTCATCACACCAGGCAGCGAGTTCCCTTTTCTCAGCTCTTCCCTGGTCAGCAGAGACTTCAGGGGGAGCCCGGATGGCCACCCCCATCCACTAGTAACAAGGATCACTTGAGGCCAGCCTGAATAAGAGTGAGACCCTGTCTCTACAATAAATAGAAAAAATTAGCCGGACATGGTTGTATGCAGCTGTAGTCCCAGCTACTTTGGAGGCCGAGGCAGGTCGTAGTGAGCTATGACCACGCCACACAAAAAAATTTAAAACTTTTGTTCTACAAAAGACAATGTTAAGGGGATGAAAAGACACGACACAGATGGGGAGAAAATATTTACAAACTACACATCTGACAAATGATGGGTACCTAGAAAATATAAAGAACTCTCAAAACCCAACAGTGTAGCAGACCTCTCTCCTCAGCTTGTAGTCTGTCTTCTGGTGTCTTCACATGGCCTCCATTCCGTACGGGTCATGAGACATTAGGGATCATCCTCATGACCTGATTGTAACTTAATCGCCTCTTGAAAGACCCAGTCTTCAAAGAGGGTCACATTCTGAAGTACGGGACTGCAGCATCTGAATTTGGAGGGAGGAGGGGAACACAGCTCAGCTCAATGCAGCCCATAACAGTTATCACGGGGCGGGGGGTGGGACGCTGAGTAAAGGGCCTATGTGATCCCTCTGTATTGTTTCTCATGACTGCGTGTGAACCTACAATTATCTCAAAATGAAAAGCTTAATTACAAAAATATTTGCAAAAGAGTGTCATTAAGCGATAAGTCAATTGTAGTGCAAGTGGCTGGACCTTGATGAAGTGGAGAAGCAGTTAGAATGTGCTCATATTGACGTTTAATCTTTTCCCCGAGATAAAGCAAAGTGTTATAAGAAGAGAGAAAAACATCCAAGTGCCTCTGTTTGCTTTATATAGAGAGAAAGAAGCTTTTTAGTGATTCTAATGGACAGAATTTCTTTAATCCTCACAACACCATTAGGCTGTGTAACTCCATGTGTACATTGAATGCAAATTGACTTCAAGTTAAAAGGAATTCAGAATCAAAGTTCAAAATGCTTTTAAATTCTAAGTATTTAATAATATCAGTAACTAAAAACTAAAGATCAATTACTTTGGCCTGCTGAGATTTCAGGAATGCAGATTCTTTCTTAGCTTGAGAACTCATGTTGTTCCTAGTATCTTGCGCAGGAAGTGTGTACACCTGTGTCTTTGCTGCCAAAATGAAATCTTAAACCTCTGATACATAGACGGTGCATGCAACTTCTCAGCTTCTCAACGTGTGTGATTACTATCACTACATGCAGAAATGTAGTGCACTAAACTCACTACGTGCAGAAATCATACATTTCATTCCCAGCACACACACTTTTTGTATTCATTTTTTTGGTTATCATCTACTAACCCCCATATTTTTTTCTCAACTGTCTTTGTGTAGAAGCTAACAACCTACTCAAGGAAAACTCACTAGTATCAGATGAGATGCATTTCTTCGGGTTATTCAACTGAACTATTCTGGCATTTGAGTCTTTCTTCATGGACTGGAAGAGCAAACCCCTTTATGGTTAATCCAATCACACCCTTATAAGATTATGGGTTGCGGCATTTAGCTCTTTCTGTAATTTAAATTGCCATCTCTCTGTGGTTGTAAGGGCTAAATTTTATGCAAGAGGAGGCTCATTGCAATCTGAACATTGGCTTGTGTGTGTGGTGGGGGCGGGGCAGGGGAAGGGTATTTGTAATTGCAAAGTATATTGTTTAAGAGTGTGGGCTTAGAAGCCGGCCCACGTGGGTTGGAATCCTAGCTCCATCATTTATTAGCTGTGTGACTTTGGGCAACTATTTTGACCTCTCTGTGTCTGTTTCCTCATCTGTGAAATGAGGACAATTATGGCACCTAGCACAAAGCAACCGCTGTGTCACCACATGCTTTTCTCTGCCCCTGTGCTGTTATAAACCACCTACTTCTTGTATAATCCTGGGATCACCAGCTTGACTTTGTGTCCAGTTAGAAAGGCGGATAGTGGGGAGTGGGAGGGTTCTTTGGTATTGGTGGTGATCTTTATCATAGGCTGCGTGGTGGGTAAACATACATATGCATTCTATATTGTTTTGTGAATATGGAAACATTTTGCAGTGGGAAATGTGAGGTTCTCAGAAAATATCGTTTGTCAGAGGAATTATATTAGTTATATTCTTATTGTTCTCATTTCTTTCAAAAAGCCTTCTAGTGTAACTGCCTCCGTTGACCTTGTATTCATTAACTTTCTACAGAAAAGTCCATACTTGGCCCCCTAAAATACAGGCTCTTTCTCTCCTTGACTTTATTTCTCTCCTGATGCCAGAGAAAGGCAAAGAAAAGGAAGATCATGGAATGCATGTTTCAATATGGGGCTTTCTGTGGCCACCAGAAGCCTCTCTGAGCCAAAGAAGGACAGGGTTGAAACATGTGGGGCCTGCACCTGTCCTGTCTTCCTGATCGTGGCCTGCCCTCTGCGTCCGACCTTTTAAGGCAGCAAAGTGGCTCTTAAAGAAGTATCGCTTTGTTTAGTTTGCTTTAAATATTGTAAAATTTAAATACGAAATTTAAATTCATTTTTTATGTATATATGGTACTTTTTGATATTAGCAGTGTTTTTTTCCCCAGCCCAAGAATTATTTCTTTCCACTCAAAATATCGAGACAAAAATATATCATGGAGGAAAAGAGCTAAATATCTAAATGCAATTGGTTTATAATTTCTTAAGTACCAATTAACAAACAAGCTTTGCCTGGGAATTATAACACACCAAAGAGGGATTTTTTTTTTCCATTTATATCGGAAAGTAATGTCGAACCTATACAGAAGTCACTAAATGATGGCATTACACATAGAATCCAAATCCCTTTGTTATAATTTTGACTGAACGTAGGTTAATATAGGAACAGAAAATAACAGCAGACCATTAGCTTGGGCTTTATTTACTTGTTCATACTCTCCATTCTCAAGACTACTGATTTAAGTGAAGTCCTCCTTTTTATGGGTCTACCAATGGTCATTTGCCAATGAAGAGAAGTTTGGCTTTCTGTGAGGCTGTATCTGAGCCAGAGAAAAAGGTATTGTCATCTCTCCAAAGGGAAAAACATTCCTTGAACAAATAAAACCCTTGAATAGGCAACTATAATAAAAAATATTGGAGAGGAGAGTGCTAATTGTCTGACATAGCATAGACACAGTAAATGTTAAATGAGGAATGGGAAGAAGGGACAGAGAGCAAGAATCTGGTTCTTTAAATAATTAGCTATCACGAGGTAAAAAATTAAGTTCAAGAGCATATGCTTCACTTTTTGTTTTTAAAAAAGTTTACTTTACTAAAAAAGATATACATGTATAAAAGTAGAATATGACCAGCTCATATATACCTTAGATAAATTTAACAGTGACCCATAATGCAAATCTACAGCTGTATTTTCTCTCTCTTCTCTAAAACTTGTAACCCCATTGAATCAACGTTGAAGGAAGCCTTTTTACTTTAACCTTTTTTTTTTACAGTTTTGAATAGTCTTACCAATGAAAAGAATTAATGGCAGCAGTGAAAATATTTCATGAAAAAATGAGTTTGAAAACCTTCATTGTTGTTCTTGCTTGACACTAAACTTTTGTTTGTGCTTGATACTAAACTTATATATATATATATATATTTATGTATGAAAGACAATCAAGACTCTTTAGATATTAGTTAGTTGGATGAAATCCAATCATAGCATATACAAGCCAGATTGGAAATGAGATTGCATCATGGGATTGGTGATGTGGAGACAAAAGCTACACCTCATTAACATGCACAGAATAAACAGTCCTAAGATTTTAGGTTTATCATTATTATTCATCAGACAATGTTTGCAAACAGAGTCTCCTGTGGATATGTTGGACTTATGTGTGTAAATCTGTTAATGGTAATGGGATTTCCACCCACTCAGTGTGGTGAAGATTAATACCACTGTGTTTCCACTTTACTGATTTTTTATTTGCCCAGTGGATGAAAAATTTAATTCAAAACTTCTTTGCACAGTTACACTGTGCCCGTGGATTACTCTAGAGCTGTCCTTGCCTGTCTTCAAAGACTATCTGGTGGCACACATGGCCAGCTCTCCCTTCCTTGCTATGCAAAGTGGGGTTCACCCTGCAGCCCATCATACAACTTCTTACCCCACAAAAGTCAGCAATACTTGGGTGTGGGGTTCACTTTAGTCCCTTATAAAAGTCTAAAGAAGGTTCATGCTTTTGAAAACAGGCCACTCACATACACACACGGAACCAGAAGTCTTGGTTGGTCAAAACAGGCCCCATTGGTTTACCAGAGTGTGCACCGACCCCGGCACTGGTGTCAGCTGCTCGGGACTTTCAGAATCTGCATGCATTTTATGTAGGTTAAAACATTCAGGCTGCTTATGGAACTGATATGTTAATTTGATGACACATTAACTAGAATTAGTTTGAATTGTTGCTCCTTATTACCCATCATGTCCTAGACCAAAGGGAGGGTCTCCTTCCTTAGAACTGAGTACAGTGGAGGGAAGCATCCATGAGGGGGAAGAAAGAGAGACAAGTGTGGAGAGGAGAAAGAAAGGAGACAAGTGTGAATCTTAGGGCATTTTTCAAACCCTGTGAGGACCCTAAAGGCAGGGCACAGAGCAGCATAAAGGCCCCAGCACATGACTGCAGTGGAAGGAAAAGAAATTCAAGACACATTTTGCCCATGTCATAGTTTTGCCTACAGCAAGACCTAAGAGACAGCCTAACTTTTCAATCTATTCAAAATATATACTTGGAGATAAGTTAGCTATTTGGAAAATCTTCCAGCTGATCCTCCAAGGACCGCTAGTATTGCGTGTGAGGACAGAAAGATGCATGCTCTGCAAAATTTTCAGCACATTGAACTGCCCTAAACAAGCTGCCTTGTTGCAAATCACTTTTCACTACAACGTATTTTTCTTAAATGCTACATTTTTATCAAGCACACCATTTTCCCTGCAAATCTATTCTCTCTCTTTGTTAATCTTTAATATTATAAGCCATTTTATGGATTGAGATTTAAAATGAACCATATAATGTATTTACTAACAAATATTTTCCTTATTAAGACAAATTAACAGGTTCTTGATGCCCACAGAATGCCTAGGTGCTTTACCCTACAGTGATTCTATTTATAATGACATATTTAGCCAACTAAAATTTAACCCATGAGAGTCCTTCATTGCCACAGTCAATTAAGAAGTGACTCACTGATGTTACAGCTCTGCAGATGTGATTTTAAGGAAAAAGGGATTTAAAAATAAATGTATTTGACAAGTTGCTGATCAGAAGCCTATTTTTGCCACAACCAAATTAGAATGCTATTGCACAGAAGTTGAAGTTTATCCTGGAAAATTCCTGAGATGTGCTCAGGTTTGACCTCAGAAGTCTTTTTCCGTTACTTTGGGAAGACATTTTGGCTTCCTTGGCCCACACTTCTGCTTATAACTCAAAGAGGGCTTTTCTCTCTATGGTCTGTTGCCCTCCAACGTCACACACTGACCATTTATTGCCAAGTGCATGTCATCAAAAATGGCTCAGCCTCATGTCTCTGTGAGAGGAGAGCCTGCCTGGCACCAGGCACAGGGCTCAGGGCGACCACCCTGCAAGCCACTTCTCTTCTTGCAGCCTCCACTTTCCTTCCCTCCCGCGAAGTAAGGGTGTTGGGCTTAGTTATCTTTATGGACCTTTCAGGCTTCAAGAGTTGATTGATCCGAACACCACATAGTTGAGCCCAGGGTCCGTGCATTCAGGGAGGGCTGTCAGACACACGTGTCTATGTGCAGCATGTTTATCACTTCCGTTGTTAGTTCTGCCCTATCTAGTTTTTTAAACAAAGAAAACTGTGTTATAAATGTTATAGGATTTGCTGTGCCTACTCAGAATTCAACACAGAAACTGAATATGTGTTCTTCATAGTAAAGATAAATCTTTAATGTTTTTGTTAAGGAAGTAAGTTGTACATAAAGGTATTGATATTCTGATACTCAAACTGAATCAACAAATGATTATTGCAGCAGCTTATTCAATCTGCTCTATTAAAGGGGGAGGTTTGTAGCCCAAATCAGATTCTAAATCATATTTAGAAGTTTACATATGATTTTTAAATCACGGTTAAGCAGCAATATAGCTGATGTTCTAGGGATTCTGATCTACTCTCAAGCATTTATAGCATCAGTCCAAAGCTTCCCTCATTGTAATTATGTTCCTAGTGATTTACATGATCAGTTTTAGAGGCTTGTGGTTAAAAATCCTACCAGTTCCCCAGAATCATGTGGATCTGAGAATGTGCATGATGCAAGGAGAAGGAACGAACACTTGCTGAGTGCCCCTGTGTAACCTGCACAACGCTGGTCACTTTACATACACGGTCTTGTTTACTGTGAGGCCACGTTCTCACTGGTGCAGATGTGGGCTCCGAAATCGGCTGTCCAGATCAAATCCAGGCACACGCTTGTTAAAATTCACAATTGAGTAAGAATTGTTTTGCATGTGGTTTACAGACAGGCCCAACAGAAGTGATTTAGGTGTGTGAACAATAGGAATGAGAAATTTTTTAAAGGAAATGTTAAGTGACTTGCAAAAAGAAAAGCAGCAGCAATGTGAAAAACCATGGGACCTCCTTTAAAGAAACTAAGACAGACAGAAGCAAGATGAATGGGTTAAAACTGAAGAAGTCCAGGGTACAATCATGAAGGAAGATAGAATAGCAAGAGCGGCTGCAAGAGAGGGTGGATCCAGAATGACTCAGTGAGTGGGACACAAGGGACACGTTACCAGTTTAAAAAAGTTAACTTAGTCTGAATTCAATTCAAAGGGGAACACCTAGAGCAACGCACCGAAATAGCCTTGCACTCAGTGAGCAGTGACTCACAGCAGGCTCCTTCCTGGCCTGGAGGTGACTGCAATATGGAAATAAGAAGCCAAACACAAAGAGAGGATAAAAAAAGAGAGACTTTACAAAAGAAGATGCCAAGAAATGCCTAAATCAATTTAAAGAAGAAATCAGTGGTCTTCTATGCCTGACAATATGGCTTACAATATAAATAAAGGAAGTGCTCTGGCACAAAAACTCATAAAATGTTGGATGAAATATATTTTTAAATACTGAGACATAGCTGAGTTGGCAGGAATCTAAGGACAAGAGAGGCTATAAACAACAGGAAGGCATTATCCAGAGCAGCAAGTATGAAGCTAGCTTTTACTCTGAGAGCATCTGCTCATTTCTATTGACAGAGAACATGAGTTTTAACAAGTTCAAGTAGTGGAGAGAGAAAATCAGAAATTTTCACACAAAACCAGAACCTCAAAGTGTGAAAAAACCGGGACAAGGAGAGGGTGGGAAATGGAGGAAAGAATCTTGCATAGGGAACCTGTATGGCTCAGCCTAGACTCTCAGCAGAGAAGTAAATAAGATTCAAATGGCTTCTGTGAGGATTCCAACTATCTGCATCCTCTGACATGGACAAGTATCTAAATTCACATTACTTTTCTGACCTTAGAATCTTCCAGCTAAAAATTTAATTGAATTTATTTATGTATTTATTTATATATACCATGAATTGATTTTTAACCACCAGCATCTGTCAGTAGCAAACAAATGCTCTCTGGAGAAATGCACATTAAATCTATGCCTCAAATAATGCCCATATATAAAGTCCCAAGGAATATAAGCTCACTCCTAATCAAAATCTTCTGAACACATAAGGAAAGCCACAGTGAGTGATAGGTAGAAGATCTCAGAAATAGATCTGCAAAGTCAGCAGATATTGGAATTAACAGATTCAAAATATAAAATAAGTCTTTTTAATATTTTCAAAGAAATGAAAGCATGGTATAGGAATACGAGACAATCAGATAGAGTGGGACCAGATAGAACTTATGAAAGTAGAACATTGAAAAACTAAAATTAAAATTTCAATGAATAGATTGAAAGAGCAGATTAGATACAGCCAAAGAAATAATTGGTAAAGTGGAGGGGAAATCTAAAGAAAGGCAGCACAAAGAGACAAAGACACAGAAAAATATCTTTTATATGTTAAAATACACAGAGGATAGGGCAAAAGGGTTAGCATATATTTAATTATATTACCAGAAAAATAAAATAAGGAAAATAGGAATAAGCAATTTTTGAAGAAGTAACAGCTGAGAATTTTTTAGAGTTGATTAAAGATATATATCTTCATTTTCAAGAAACCTAATTAATTTTAAGCAGAATCCCCAACTAGACACAACAGAGTGAAGCTGCAGAACACAAAACAAGCAAAGACAAATAGAGGAGTATCAGGAGCTATGAGGTGGGGCAAAGGGGAACAAAGCCAGATTTTTACAAAGAAGTGAGTTTTGGACTAACAGCTGGGCTCTGAAGAACAGAAATGGAAATCGGATGATGTCATAATAGTACCTTCACAGTGTGGAGAGAAAAAAAAATGACTATCAACATAGACGTGTGTATCCAGAAAAAAATATGCTTAAGTTACAAGGGCGAAATAATACATTTTCATAAAAGCAAAACTTGTGATTATTTGAAATTTGTTTTATAAACCTTTGGTTATAAAAATTTAATATCAACAGACCTTTACTAAAGAAACTTATAAAATAGGTTGAACTCCAGGTAGAATAAGAATGATTCCATAAAGAAAGTATAAGATGCAAGAAGGAATGGTTGGAGGGAGGCAGGATCACTATGTAGGTAAATCTAAGCAAACAGTTATGGTATTGAACAATAAAAAATATTATCAAATTTAGGGGATGTAAAATTTTAAGCTAGCATTAAAATTCTGGAAAAAATAATAGCATGTAAATCTGGATGGGGTCATCAGACTTTAAAGAAGTTATGATCTGGGAATTATTTGGGAGGAGAGTAAAGATTCTGATTTAGACTTTACAGTAAATATGCACATAAAGATTTCTAAAACAACCTCTAGAAGAATACAAATAGACTGTATAACTTCCAAACTATCAGCAAGAAAAATGGAATGGGGAGGGAGATATTAATCAATCAAAATGATGACATAATAGCAGAAAATAAAATAAACCAAAAGAGTAGGGCAAATATTAAGCATGAATTATATAGTAGAGGTAAACATAAATATATTGAAAATAACAATGATTATAAGTGAACTATAATAGCAGTTAAAACACAAAAACTATCAGACTCTTTCTACAAGTAATAATAATAATAAATACTTCACAAGTAATAATAATAATAAATACTTCTAAAACCTAAGGGCTCAAAAAGATTAAAGTATTATTTTTTAAAAAGATAGCTGCTGCAATTATTCAATTATCAGAAAAAATAGAAGCTTTAAAGTTAAACACATTGCCAATGGTAAAAGGTAATTACGATTAAAAATAAATAAATCACCAGAAAAATATAATAGTTATAAATTTATAAGCATCTAAATATATACCAACAAAATAGTAAAAGCAAAGATTTTCAGAAATATAACTAGAAATTGATAAATCTAGCATCAAAGCAGATTTTAACACAGCTTTCAGTAAATAATGGATTAAGTAGACAAAATTAGAAAGTATATAGAATATTTGAAAAACAAATATTAAGTTTAAACTAATAAAGGACATATAGTAAATATTGCATTCAACTCAGGAATGCATCTTCTTTTAGAGGAATGCACAGGTCATGGGTCATTTACAACAATGGACCAAATTCTAGACCATAAAGCAAGTCTCAATATATTTTAAGAGTTGGTTTCACACAAATAACATTTTTCTGACTATAACACTATGAAGTTATAAGTCAATAAAACACATAATACAATAAGTGTTTGTCAGTTAAAAGATACAATTCTCAACACAAACAAAAACCATGAATCAAAATATAAACCATAATTAAATTGAAAAATAATTTGAATGTAATAATAATAAAAACATTGTATAGTATTATTTATGAGATATAACAAAAACAGTGTTTAGAAGGGAATATTAAGAAATTAGAAAAAGAAGAAATGTTTCAAGTTAATGAACTAAGTATCAAATTAGGAAGTTAAAGAACAGAATAAGCCCAAGGAAAAATTTAAAAAAGTGACCTTATAATTAGAAAAACAGAAATAAATAAGATGGAAAGATATAATGGAGATTAACATAGAAAAATGTTTTTTTAAAAATAATAAATTGACAAATATCTAGCAATGTTGATCAAAAGTTTAAGAAGAAGACACAAATTTTAAAAGGAATATAAAGGATCATCAATATATTTGCTGAAGAAAAGGACATTATGAACACCTTTATGCTTAAAAATTTGAAAGCCTGATTGAAATGGACAATGTTCTGGAAAAATATAAATTATAAAACCTGATTCAAAAAGAAATAGATACCACTTCACACTCATTAGGATGGCTAGAACCAAAAACACAGACAATAACAAGTGTAGACAAGGATGTGGATAAATTAGAACCATCAAATATTGGTGATGCAAAAATGTTAAATGGTGTAACCATTTTGGAAAACCTGACAGTTCCTTAAAAAGTTAAACATTAGAGACGCCACATGAACTGGCAATCCCATTCGAAGGCATATAGCCAAGAGATTTGAACATATATGTTATACAAAAACTTTTACATTAAAGTTCATTATTCATAATAGCCAAAAGATAGAAAAAATAAAACCAGTGCCTATGGATTGATGAGTGGATTAATTGGATGTGGTATTTCTATACAATGGAATATTATTTACCTTATAAAGGAATGAAGGACTGATAAATGCCAAAGGGATGAACCTTGAAAACACTATGTTAAGTGAAAGAAACTAGGCACAAAATGTCACACACTGCATGATTCCATTTATATAAATTGTCCAAAATAGGAAAACCCATAATGATAGAAAGTAGATTAGTGGTGCAATGGGTTTGGAGATAAAGGGGATGTGTAGAGGTTGCTCATGGAAATGTTCTGGAATTAGATAGTGGGGATGGTTGCACAACACTGAATTGTACACTTTAAAAGGATGAATTTTATGGCATGTAAAATACATATCAATTAAAAAGGGGAACTGAAAGTCTGAATGTCCTATAACCCCAAGAGCTATTAATCAGTAGATTCCAATAGTTTTGAAAAGACAGCATCAGACTCATTTGGTTTTACAAGTGAATTCTATCATCTTTAACAAACTCTTCTTCCTAGACTTTATCCTAATAATTTTAAAATTTTGCCTTTCAAATTTTATTTCTTCCATTTGGAATTTTTCTTTCTCAGAATTGCATTGCTGTTTTATATATCAATGTTATACCGCATGATAAAATGAGTTGTATAGCATTCACTTTCTCACCACTAAAGAGTTTGGGAAGAAAATCTTTATGAACTCAGGATAGGGATTAACTTCTTTTAAAGTTACAAAAAATTATTAATAAATACAACTACATTAAAGTGAATAATTTTTCTTCCATCAAAGACTTCACAAAAACAATAAGAGAAGTAGATAAACAGTAGATATTTGCTAAACATGTAACCACCAAAGAATTAGTGTCCAGAATATATAAAGAACTCTTATAAATCAATAAAAAAGGCGAACTATTTGGGCATTTCACAGAAGAGGAAATACAAATTACTAACAAACTTTGTAAAATATTCTCAAGCATTTTAGAAACCATGGAATATACATTAAAAGCCATTTTCAGCAAATTGATAAGAATTTAAAAGTTTCACAATGCCAAGTGTTTGTGGAGTGATGGGAACTTTCATACACTTCTTATGGGAATGTACATTGTGCTATCACTTTAGAAGATAATTTGGCATTACCTATTAAAGTTTAATATGAACGCAGCCCTATAATTCAGCAATTCTACTTCTATGCAAATACACCAGAAAAATTCTTATACACAAAACAACCTAATTGTCCATGGATTGTAAAAAGGAAAAATAAAAATTGTGATATAGTCATATAAAATCCTATACTGCCATGAAAATTAATAAACTACAGCTATATTAACATGGATGGATTTTTAAAACATACTGTGGAGTAAGGTGGGAGAGGTAGATCACACAAAGGAGCTATACTCTGATTCTTTTATATACATTTAATTTTATATAAAATGATGAATATTTCTGCCCTATTAATATGAGTGCCTCATTGAACTCTAAGGAAGTTTACTGAACTAAGGAAGACTTTCTAAATATTTCTTCCCGAAGAGTAAAGTCCTGAAAATCATGCATTCAACTGTATAGCCTGAAATTACACCACCTGGGATTCATTTTTGGACCTTGGACAGAATACAAGCAGTTCCTCAGAACATGTGCTGACTAGGAAGGAAGGTTCAAGTTGGGATGCTAAGTGCTGCTGATTGGGCACAATTGTCCCTAGCCTGTCCCTCCACCAATATATACCAAAACCCTTTGAGAGAACAAGAAAAACAATTACAAGAGTAGCTGTTACCAAAGTAAGAGTAGCAACAGTGCTGTTCCAGGTATGCTTATTCCTGAGCACAGGTGTTTAATACCAAGCCTTGCTACACAGGCTGTCATGCTGTCAGCAACGCCAGCTACATAAGCCCAAATCTCCTAACAGAAAAAGCCTCCAACTGCATGCTTGTGAAAATCTTCCCCAAGTCTCCTTGTGCTATCTGGAGCTCTGAACCATTTCTGCCGGAAGGGCTGACAGATCCAGGGAGCCAGTGGGATTACTGTCCTCAACCTGCAGCCTCTATGTTGCTGGACTTTGTCCTCCTGCCTTCCTCAACCCCAATACTTGGCTCAGCCCCCACCCTGAATCTACAGCTTTATTCCTAGGAAGACAGAGAGAAGGTATGTGAACGTCCAATCACCCATCACATGGAGATACCTGGCCCAGTGCAAACTAATCTTGGCGTTTATATCCACATGTTACAGCGGGTCAGTGGGGCTCAACCCTGGCAGCCTCAGCCATTCTGCTAGAGTTTTGGCAGATTATCACTGGAAGATTATTATTATCACTTCCAGATTATTACTGGAAGATTATCCAAAACTAGATTGCAACAAAACTTCTTTGGCCAATTTCAAGAGGGGAATCAGTAGTATTTCCATTGTGATGAGCTCACCCAGTAAAACTTTGTGGATAGCGGCTTCATGTTTCTGCCATCCACCTACTCCACAACAACCAAACTTTTTGCCAGGCAGTGCCTTGTGAAAGAGATGCCTGCAACTATCCAAGGAACGGCCACCTGCTTGGGTCCATGGACATCTATGGAGTTCTCAGGAGCAAACCTTTACAGGAAAGCATGCTGCACTCCCCAATCATATGTTCACTGTCAAAAAACCTCAATCCCTTTGTTGAGAAAATTTAGATAGAGAAAAATTCATTAACCCCAGAGAAGAAACTTAGACCTATCTGTCAGTCAATTTTTTGAAAGGATGGTATAGCTTATCTGGTTAAAAGAAATGCAGCAGGAGTTAGGAATGCAGAATAAACCAGCTAACAATAAAAATACATAGATCTAGACCTATATGGACCATTTATCTGGACCGGACCCATACAATCTGCCAGTTACGAAACAGCCAAAGCTAAATCTAGGAAAGTGCTGATAGCAAAATGTCAGAGAGCACAAGAGAATATTAGAAACCATTTTATGTGGCAAGAGTGGAAAGAAGATGAGACTTAAATTAGGTAGAAAGTGAGAGCCAAATCCATGCATCATTCCAATGTTGAAATCACAGAAGGCAGATGGACTCATACCCCAGTGCTCTCATTATGTTCTATGGGGGAAGGAAGGAAAGATAGAAAATATAGACTAGTCTTCCAAGATGCTTGGCCAAGAAAGAAGAGAAAGACCCAAAGTAATAGCGGGAGTGGAATTAAAGGCTTCACTCCACAAGTCCTTCGATTCTTTGATACTGTTTTTCACTGCTATGTTAGTATCAATATCTACCATTATCACTATTTGTTCATTAAAAGTTTGTGGAATGTCATGAAATTCTGTCACTTACTGTCTAATGGGCAGTCCCGTAGGCCTCCCTACACAGAAAAGAAACCACCATTTACAAGCAGTCATGTTTTAACTTACAATCAAATTCAGGCAAGACATTGTTTTCTTGAGACTTTCATCTCTAGGACACTGTATTTTCTAACCTGTAGAAATTTAAGGGACAGTCAAGAAACTCCTTAGATTTCCGCTTGTGTTTTCTCTCTAGCTGAAGAATTGGGAGTCCGAGACTGGGAAATTTGAAACTTCTTTAAGTTAGTTTTGATGCTTGGTTTATTAAACTATTTGTTTTAAGGAAGGGTAACATTAGCCTCTCACAGTAAATCGTGCCTGTCAAATACTCTTAGTAGGATATCAGTCAGCAAGTGAAAGGCACTGAGATTAAGTCAGCCCCAGTGACAAAGCTCCCTGGAAGGCAAACTGCCCGTCAAGTCTGCTAAAAAGAACAGCAAAAGTAGAAGCAGCCAAGCTTACACAATTTTGCAGTTTCTTTCCTTCTTCAGTGTATTTTTAGGTTGCCAGGAATTGATTTCCTCTTCTGTGCCTTATACATTTCTATTCATAAGCCTGGCATTACTAGACAATTTATTAAACTTAATTTTATTCATATGAAATATAAACTGCTCTGGAGAACAGCGACTCAATAAAGTGCTCATCTAACCATACACCTAGACTTCTACCCCTAGAACAAGATGCAGGGTGCACAATGACCAATCAATGAAATGAAAAACATTTTGTGCAAAACAAAACTTGGTCTTGAAAATCTAAAAATTTTTTCTACAAGTGACTGATTGAAGGGATCTTTGCAATCAAAATAAATCCAGGCAAATCCAAGCTACTGGATTTCGATTAATTAAGCCAAAATCTGCACATCTGTGTAATGTCAAACTCATAAGCGAGATGGTTTTAATCAGTGGGAGTATGTGGTTTGGGGAAGAAGCTCCAGGTGGGGTTTCCTAACTAGCACGTATTATTTATTTTTCTCTTTTGAGGCTTCTGCTCTTCAATAAGATTATGATAATCCTTGATTTTCTGGGGTTTTGCCCACTATTTATCTCCACCATTAAAGATCACTTACATGGCCTACACAACAATAATCGACTGAAATACAAGTGGTCAACCTAGTATGGGGTTTTGCTTCACATAGCAGGAATGAAGCTATCAACAAAGCACATGTATGTTATGTCTTACTCCTAACATTACAAAGAACAATGATGAACCAGACAAGACAGCCATGCATACAAATAAAGGAAATAAAAGAGGGTCAGTAGAAGAATATGCAACTGCTTGTGGCTCTGTGATTAAGGCTTTACAGACATGAAACAATGCTTTGCCTTGAACTCTTCCAGTAGCCCTAAAATTCCATGTTATGGTTTCTTTATTAAATAAACAATAGATGACTTGGACCTTTAGCCATGGTGGTATTACAAAATCAGCAAGTCCTTGTATATTTAAAAAAATGTACAAAATTAGACAAAATTGTCAAAAATTGACCAAAGATAGACAATAAATTGAGATGCATTTATTCTTAAAATGTGTATAGAGCTTCAGGTAAGGACAGTAAGGAATTTGTAGCCTTCTTCACAAGGACCACTCCCATCCCGCCTCCCAGCGCAGTCAGTGAGAACAATGGTTTTACCAGACTGAAGCTGGACATGGAAATCATCAGCTTTGGTGCCAGAGGGAGCCAACTCTATTGGGAAATGGGTCAAAATACCATGACTTTGTCCATTAAAAATGGCAAATGCAGTAGGTAACAAAAGAGAGAAATGACACATAGCTTTCCCAGTCTGAGGTTGCAGCAGCTTCGTCAGCCTGAGTTTCAATCTCTGTTGGGACAAGTGGCAGACTGATGAGGAATTGAGCAGGGAGATCCAGAATATGAAAGATCCATAGAGGGGTAATATAAGCTTTCCACACATTTCTAGCCTACAGGGAACCTATGTATTTGTGCAGGGAAAACTCAAGAAAGCCTAGCAGAAAGTTAAAGCCAAGGCAGACTTGAGAAGGGTAGAACTCTGAACGTGCCTCTGGACTCACACAAACATCAGTCATCAGCAGGTACAAGCTTTATGCATTCAAGGTGTTTCAGAAAAATCTGCTCAAATCTTGATTGACTACTAACTATGCAGACAAAGAGGCACTCTCAATAGCTACATGTTAGGGGAAAGAAAGATTATACAGTTTAAGTCCATGGAAGTTACTTAACCAACAACAACAAAATCCCCAGAAAAATCAATCAGAATTCAGAGTTGCCACAACATATTGTCAAAAATTTCCATTTTTAAGAAAAACAATCATGCAAAGAATCAGGAAAGTGTGACCCATACCCAGGATAAAAATTAATAGTAATTGATTCTGAGTACACCCAGATAGTGTATTTAGCAAATAAACAATTAAAGAAAAACATGATATCTATGACTTAACAACTAGGGAATCTTGATATAGAAATAGAACCAAAACATTGAAAATGAAAAAGAAACAAATGGAAATTCTAGAATTGAAAAGCATAATAATCAATATGAAAAATTCACTTGCTATGTTCAACAGCAGGTTTGAGATAAGAGGAGAAACATCAAATTGAAAGATAGATCAATAGAAATATTTTAGTCTGAAAAACATACACACTCACAAATGTTTAAAATAAACATAGCCTCAGAGATATGTGGGACAATGTTAAGCATCCTAACATATGTGAAATGAGAGTCCCAGAAGTAAAAAAGGAAAAGGAAGGGAAGCACATATATGTGAAGAAATAATAGCTAAAATAATCCTAAATGTGATGAAAAACTCTCTGCAAATCTTTTGAAACTCCACAAAACCAAAATAAACACAACAGAATCCATACCTAGATGCATCATAATCAAACCACAGAAATACAGAGACAAAGAGAAAATCTTGAAAACAGTAAGAGAAAATTGACTCCATGTACAGGGAAACAACAATATGATTAATGGCTGACTTATCACTATAAACAATGGAGGCCAGAAGGCAGTAGAATGACATAGTCAAGTGCTAAGTTTTTTTAACTGTCAACTAAAACTTCTGTACCCATCAAAATATCCCTCAAAAAAATAAAAATAAATAAACATTCCCAGGTAAATAAAAACCGACATAATGCATTACTAACAGATTTGACCTACCAGAAGTACTAAATGAAGCATTTAGGGCTTAATAAAATATTTTCAGACACAAACTAAAATTCATAGAAATGAAGAGCACTGGAAGTAGTAAAATGTAGGTAAACTAAAAGACTACTTTTTCTATTAATTTCCTTTTAAAAATAGACATTTTAAATAATTATTGTAAAACTTTATTGTTGAGTATGTTATATGTGTATATAAATGTGTATGTGTGTGTATATATATATATATCTTATATATACACACACTATCAGGTATATGAGTGTGTATATATGATAGTAATAGCTCAGAGAGGAGCAGGGGAATGAAACTATATTATAGTAAGGTTGCTATATTTTACTGGAATTAAGTTAGCACTAACCTGAGTTAGCACTATACACTGAAAACTACAAACATCACTGTGAAAAATTTAGAGAAGACCTAAATGAAAAAGGATATACCATGTTCATGGATTAGAAAACATTATTGTTAATATGACAGTTCTCCCCAGACTGATCTACACCTTAAACTTAATTCCTATGAAAACCCTAGTAGGCTTTTTTTCATACAAATTGACTATCTAATCCTAAAAATTTATATGGAAATTCAAAAGACTTAGAATAGCAAAAACATTTTGAATAAGAAATACAAATTTGGTGAGTGTATATTGACTAATTTCAAAACTAGCCACAAAGCCACAGAAATCAGAGACTGAAATGATATTGGAAGCAAAAACAAATGAATAGATCAACAGAAGAGAATATAGATTCCAGAAACTCTCACCTTTATGGCCAACTGAGTTTTGAAAGAGGGGCCAGATAATTCAATGGAAAAGCAAAGTCATTTCAGCAAATGATGCTGAAACAATTAACTATTCCTGGCGGGAAGGAAGAATTGAACTTAGACTGTTAGCTCATATCAGGCACAAAAACTACTCCAAAATAGAACATAGACCTAAAACATAAGAGCTCAAACTGTATAACTTCTAAAAGAAAACAGGACAAACTCTTTCTGACCTTGATTTAGGCAAAAATGTATTTGATGTGACACGGAAAGCCTGATCCATAGAAGATTATAATTGGAAGTTGAACTTCATAAAAATTTTAAAATTTTGCTCTCCAAAAGACAGTGTTAGGAAAGTAAAAAGAGAACTAACTATAGACTGAAAAGAAAAATTTCAGAAGATGGCAGATGAGAAACACCGCCAGACAGAGTGTCTCTGAAGAAAAGACAGATTCTAGCAGAAATTAGAAGAAAGAAGCAAGAAGACGAGCCTACATCGGATGAGGGTCGGCAGGAGGAGTACCTGAGACCACAGGAGACTCCACGAGAGGAGGTCGCAGAGGAGAACTGGAGGCTGGGACCCCCGGAGCAGCCCGGAGACCAGCGGGAAGGGTAGGTGGATCTGCCGTTTCCCCTCCCCTGCATCCCGGACTGCTGGTGGGCTCCCCAGCAAGCGGAGGGACCTGCGGCCACCACCCCAGCGACAACCGCTGCCAGTGAGCGGTAAGCCAGTAGCGGACTCAACGCCAGGCTCCCAACTCCCTCGGGCCACCTCCGTGTGCACAGACCCGAGCCGCGCGGCAGACGCCATATTGCCTCCTCCTCCCCTCCCCCACCCTACCCGCGGCTGCCCAGAGAGACAGAGAGACAATACAGCCACCAGCCGGAGGCACCTCCAGGGAACGGGACCTTCCCTTTTGGGGCCCTATAACAGCTGACTAAGGGGAACTCAGACTGTGAGCTCTCTGCCTGCCAGCCCTCCCGGGTGCTGCTGGCACGGTGATCCCAGGAGAACGGGGCAGAGCCTGAGGTTGAGAGACATAGACCCAGCTTGGGCTCCCTGTGGGTGAATTGGGACAGGCACGCGTCTCCCTGGTGGGGACAAAGTTTCAACTCTGGGACCCAGAGGTCAGACCTGCAGACCACATCCCGTGCACCGAGGCCTCTCATTGCCCGGGGCACAGAAGGGATATACGTGAACGGCCTGCTGAGGTGTGTGTGCCTTTAGGGGCAGATCAGCGTCCTAGAGGGCCACCCTCCCCCCAAAGGGA